>QJPP01003350.1:0-92195 GCA_003996215.1 Jaltomata sinuosa | reverse complement strand
ATAATAAAGAAAAGAGATCCTTACAATGTAGTGAAAACAATCTTCAATTATTCCAAGAACAAGAAAACAAAGATCCCAAGAACAAATCAAGAACAAGATTCAAGGAGGAGGAAAACATGTGTAGCGTGTTTCCTCTCTCTAAAATCGCTCAAAAACTCCTAAAACTATTGGGTAATGTATTGGTAAGTGCCTTCATAAAATAAACCTAACATAGGGCATTTATAGGAGTCCAGGAAGTAAACCCAAAAACGCTCAGATTCCGTGTCGCCGACTGCCTCAGGGTGACGGTTTGGGTGATGGACCGTCACTGGCTTGACGAACCGTCGCCAGAACCGTCACCACTAGGCAGTGGACTGCCTCAACTTGACGGTTGGGGTTGACGGACCGTCACCCACTTGAAGGACCGTCGCCTAAACCGTCACTCTTATCCAGAATGTCTTTTTTGCTCGTCTTTCCTTCCGTTTCCATGTTTGTCTCCATTTCCTGAAAATCCAACATAAACACCATCAAAACGACAATGGTTGCTTGAAAACGTACGATTGTTCTTAGTTAAAAGGAGTCAAAAGTGTCGTAAAATGGCGGCACATCAACACCCTCAACTTAGACATTCGCTTGTCCTCAAGCAACATAACCTCAAAGAAAAACAACACGACGACTCAACTAAGAAAACAAACTCGTGTCTCTAGCAACTCATGGTTATTCACATCTTATTCAATTTTAAATCAAGCTCTCTCGTAGCACACGAATGTATGAAACACTAACTTGCATGGATCCAAACATGTCATTCCGATATGATAGAACATTCTACATACACACGCGCAGCTATCCTAACAATCAATAGACAATACAGACATCTTGGTGCCCTCACCACAAAGAAATCCCACACACAAGATTTGGGACTAGGTAAGCGCTCACACTCACACACGATTTCGAACAATGCACATGCGATACCATAGGCTTGCCCTTACTATTCTATTTCAGTTCTTCAGACAGCCGCTCAGGATCACTACAGGACTTGTTTTGGTTTGTAATGAGGCTTCAGGTGCTGGTAGGATACATTTAGGGGTTAGTGACTAAGCCCTCCTTGGAACCACCGACGTCTTATTACCACATACTTTACTTTGTCCATCCTTATTCACCTTTTTATTTCCTTCTTTCTAGCTACAGGTGCGGCCTCTTTATTTTGACAATTCTTTTTATTCCTTTTTCGATCTTTTTCATCTCTTTTTATTTTTCTTTTCTTTTCTTAGGCACACACTCGAATTTTCATTCTATTCACAACCAATCTTCTCCATCCTCTTTTTCTTATCATTCACCTCTATAGTAGCCACCCTCAACTTAGGCTGATTACCTGAGTTGAGGTGCACAATGTCCACGGAAGGACCAGGGCCAAAACAGGGTTTACCTCTATAGTATCCACCCTCAACTTAGGCTGATTGCCTGAATTGAGGTGCACGATGTCCAAGGAAGGACCAGGGCCAAAATAGGGATTCACGTTAAACAGGAACGGTGACAGGTTATTGAAAGAACAAAGTCAATTGTGGCTCAAACAGGGATCGAAGGGATTATTTATATTTGGACGGTCTTTTAGGTTAAGTGGACTGCATACAAAAAGGGCCTGTGATCCTTTCCTAAGCAACCAAACTTTGAACTTAACAAAATAGACCGGGAAAGTTCTAGATGCATGCACAGAGTAAGAATTTATAACAATAATCTCACACACTCTTGGCACCAAGAAACTATATCGCTACCAACTATCAAACAACCGCTCGGCTTAAGCATACTCATTCTAATCATAATCACACAATGACATTCAAGGATCCAGACAGTCAATCGTTTCAACATAAGTACAAAACCAGAAAATTTTTAAAGGGGCCTCGTTTTAGTCAAGAAAATGCCATGATGCTTTGCTATAGACACAAGAAAACAACTAACAAAATTTAAAATAACAACCTAAAACATGCCGGTTCTACTAGATAGCACACCGGAGGGAAAAGAAACACGGCAACAAAAACCCTCGGTGGTGACTCACAGGTTTCCCCACACCCTCAACTTAGACTCATGCATTGTCCCCAATGCATCCATATGAAAGCTAAAAACTGTGAGAGAAAGGAATACCTGTGAAGTCGATATGACTCAGATTCTGGAATGATGTTGGAGACCGCCAGGGTCTCCAAAACAGGAGAACTCGATGGAGTGTGTGCACGCGACAACCTCATGTTGCGTTCCAGCTTCTTCTTTTATTGGCTCCGCAGCTAGTCGCGACAACTTCTTCGCTTTTTCCTTGCAGATTCTCTTGCGGTGTTTTCATTTCTTTGATCTATTTTCACCGCCTTCCTCTACATGTCTCCCTTCTCGCACCATCCTTCTTACAACAGCTAGAGTTTCGACCAAACCCTTCTCCTCAAGATGAACATCCGCAGGTGCTTCCTCAATAACATTGACGACCGCGACCACCCTCATGTCACTTGGTTGCTTCATCAATTTAGACACATCGAACTTGACAGCTTCATTGTTTAGCCTGAAGGTCAGTTCATTTCTTTCCATATCAACCAACACTCTTGTCGTGGCTAGCAATGGTCGTCCCAAGATTATGGGAACTTCAAAATCCACTTCGCAATCCAAGATCACAAAGTCAGCTAGGAAGATAAGCTTACCGATCTTTACTAGCACATCAGACAATATTCCCACGGGCCGCTTTACCGAACGGTCAGCCATCAACACTCTCATGGACGTTGGTTTAGGAGTTCCCAAACCCAGTTGTTTATAGACTGCTAGCGGCATCAGATTTATGCTAGCACCAAGATCACACAAGGCTCTTCCGAAGCCGAGTTTCCCAATAGTATAGGGAACAGTAAACGCACCTGGATCTTCCTTTTTGTCTACTAACGACCTTGAGGAAATAGCACTGCAGTGGTGGAGGTTGTCTTCCGGTTCAAAACTTACCGATCTCTTCTTTGTAATCAAGTCCTTCATGAACTTGGCATAACTGGGCATTTGTTCAAGCGCCTCCACCAATGGGATGTTTATTGATATTTGCTTGAGCATGGTCAGGAAATTCAGGAATTTACCATCTTCCGCTTTCTTCTTCAGGCGTTGTGGGAAAGGAGGTGGTGGTCGAGGCATCATCGTTGGAAGCTTTTCAGCTTCCTTGCTTTTCTCCATGGGCTTTAGAGTAGCCTCCTCGACTTCCTTGTTGTCCACGATCTCACCCTCTTGAGTCTGAATTATCGGATATGATTCCGGTAATATTTTTCCGCTTCTTGTGGTGATCGCCATACAACTCGCGTCATTCCTCGGATGAGTAGTGTCGCTCGGCAAGGTACCTGTCTTCCTTTGGTTCAGAGATGTCGAGATTTGCCCCACTTGCTGCTCTAATTGCTTGATCGAAGTGGAATGCGACTCCACTATTTGACTCATGGCCGATAACTCAGTCCTTATCTCCTTCACCCCAGAGTCAGTCGATTCTACCTTCAGCAGCATCTTCGCCATCATGTTCTCTAGCTTGGAAGTCCCTGCCTCGTTGCTAGCTTTATCCCGATTACCAGGTGGTACATACAACCCACCTCTATCGGTGTTATTCCTCCAGTTTCCTTGATCACGATTGTAGCCAGCTTTCTCATAGTAGTTGTCCTTCTGGTAGGTCCGACCTTGGTTTCCTTGGCCATTAGCCTGGAAACCCCCCAAGTAATTCGCCTCCTCAGTTTCCAACTCTGCTGCTCTACCTTGGGAACCAACAACTTTTACCTTCTCTACGCCTCCCGAAAACAAGTGCTTTGTCAATAGGTCCAACTGCGTTTTCAGGTGCGCCATGTCTTGGTCGCGCTCCTCGTCTTTTCTGCGCTGCTCAGCTGACATACCAACTGCATAAGTGCTAGCTGCTACCTCTAAATCCCGTGTATGCCAGGCCCTGTTGGTTTTGGTGAGCCTGTCCAAAATAGTTGTGGCATCGGCAAAAGTGCGACCCATAAACGCTCCACCTGCTGCGTTGTCCAATGTTGGCTTGGTAGCCGAATTCAGTGCCCTGTAGAATGTTTGCATCAAAAATTCGTCGTTCAACTGATGGTTAGGGCATTGCGATATCTTCTTTATAAATCGCAACCAGGTCTCTTGCAATGCTTCGTGAGGTTGCTGTCTGAAATTGCTAATCTCGTCCCTCAACTGTATCATCCTAGAGGGAGGAAAGAACCTTTCTAGGAAAGCTCCTTTCAACTCTCCCCATGTTGCGATAGAGTCGGGGGTCAGCTCTGTCAACCATAATGCTGCCTCATCAAACAGAGACAACGGAAACAACCTGAGCCTGATTGCCATCTGACTTACTCCAGGCAACTCGAACGACTTGCAGATGCCCACGAAATTCATCGGGTGCTGGTTTGGATCATCCCCAGCGGCACCACGGAACACTCCTCTCAAGTTCAACAGCTGGATCATCGTGCTAGTGATGTTGAACTTGGCTCCGGGCGCTAGCGGTGGAAGAGCAATGGCACCCGTAGCGCCAACTCCATCCAAGTCGATATCCTCATCATTCAACATAACATCGTCCTGCAAACCACCAGCATTCAGATTGTGTTGGGCCTGCAGTTCTGCAGCGAGCCTTGTTGTCTCTTGTTGTGCAGCCATATTCCGCCTCAGTGTTCTAGCAAGCTCGGGGTCGTAAGGTAATGTTGATTCACCTGAGCGCCGGGTACTTGGCATGCACAACTCTGTACCCTGTCAAAAATAAAAACAACAAATAAACGTAAAAGCAAGAAAGTATGACTAAGAGTCAAATAAACACACCGGACTTAATAAACAACCGTATTCCCCGGCAGCGGCGCCAAAATTTGATAACGCTCAAAGTACCACTCCAATTAAGAAGTGTAAGATAGAACCCAACAAAGGTTGGGGTCGATCCCACAGAGAATATGGTGAAAGTTAAGTCTTTAGTGAATCAGTTGACTAATGGTCAATAGTTTCCGGTAAATAAAGGGGGGGTTTTGTGTGAACAATGTGTAGACAAAACGAACAATAATGTATGAGAATAATCAGTAGGAGAATGAACTAGGGAAGTGTTTACCATGGTATTGGTAACGATGTCGATCCTAAGCTTAACCGGGTTCTTTCTATATGCGTGTCACGATATGATTGAATTAATGGTATCGTCTAAACGTTTCTCAACCAAATAGACGAATTTACTTTTCAATTCTCTCAAACTTGAAAAGGTGTGCTTTTAGATTTCAATCCTTAACATCAAGTAGATTAATCTAGTTACAGCATTAATCATAAGACGAGAGTTGGTAGTCTCGAATCCTCGTCGTTAATCAATTTTCCCGGTTTTAATCTCTTTACTCAAGAAAATTTAAACCTAGGCATGTTCTAATGTTTGCAACCACTAGAAAACGTTAAATAATGAATGATTAACAACGTGACAACATATATATTGAACCCGTCGCTACCCGGAATCTATATCGCTACTTTAGCCATGGCTCCCACAACCCTAGTTGTGGGAGGTTTAGTTAATCATGCTTGTAGAAGAATAGAAGAAAGTCATATTCATAATAAAGAAAAGAGATCCTTACAATGTAGTGAAAACAATCTTCAATTATTCCAAGAACAAGAAAACAAAGATCCCAAGAACAAATCAAGAACAAGATTCAAGGAGGAGGAAAACGTGTGTAGCGTGTTTCCTCTCTCTAAAATCGCTCAAAAACTCCTAAAACTATTGGGTAATGTATTGGTAAGTGCCTTCATAAAATAAACCTAACATAGGGTATTTATAGGAGTCCAGGAAGTAAACCCAAAAACGCTCGGATTCCGTGTCACCGACTGCCTCAGGGTGACGGTTTGGGTGACGGACCGTCACTGGGTTGACGGACCGTCGCCGGAACCGTCACCACTAGGCAGTGGACTGCCTCAACTTGACGGTTGGGGTTGAAGGACCGTCACCCACTTGACGGACCGTCGCCTGAACCGTCACTCTTATCCAGTAAGTCTTTTTTGCTCGTCTTTCCTTCCGTTTCCATGTTTGTCTCCATTTCCTGAAAATCCAACATAAACACCATCAAAACGACAACGGTTGCTTGAAAACGTACGATTGTTCTTAGTTAAAAGGAGTCGAAAGTGCCGTAAAATGGCGGCACATCACAAGCCACCAAGTCTGGAAGCAACACTGAATAAGAGTGGTGGCTGGCATGACTAGACACCACACACTTGGTGGGCCGTCAGCCAAGCCACCAAGTCTGGCAGCAACACTGGATAGGAGTGGTGGCTGGCATGAATGGCCACCACACACTTGGTGGGCCGTCACCAAGGCCACCAAGATAAAGCAAAGGCAACATACCCACTGGATAGTGGCGACGGCCACCCTGACGGCCAGTCACTCATGGGACAGTCCGTCAAGTGGGCCACCAAATACAAAGCGTGATTCCTAAAATTCTATTTTTGGACTTTATTTCCTGGACTGCTATAAATACCCAGTGTTAGGGTTATTTTATTATTGATTACCCGATATTTTAAGCAACATTTTAGACGACTTTTGGAGAGAAAAATACGACAAAAATGTATTCTTCTTTTTCCTCCATTGTTCATAGGATTTTGGCTTTCGTTCTTGGATAAAATTGAAGCTTGTGCTCATATATCGTAAGAATCTCTTATTTATATCATGAATACTTTCATCTTCTCTTTCTCTGCTAGCACGAGTGGCTAATTTCCCACAACTAGGGTTGTGGGAGCCATGGCAAAAGTAACAATATAGATTTTGGGTAATGTAGGGTTCAATTTATATGTTGTCACGTTGTTAATCATTCGTTATGTACATTTTCTAATGGTTGCAAACATTATAACATACCTAGGTTTGATTTTCTTGAACAAAGAGATTAAAACCGGGAAATTTGATTAACTACGAGGATTCGAGACTACCAATTCTCGTCTTATGATTAATGTTGTAACTAGATTAATCTACTTGATGTTTAGGATTGAAATAAGAAATTTCACCTTTTCAAGTTCGAGAGAATTGAAAAGGAAATTCGTCTATTTGGTTGAGAAATATTTAGATGATACCATTAATTCAATCACATCGTGATATACATATTGAAAGAACCCGGTTAAGCTTTGAGTCAAAATTGTTACGACGCCATGGTGAACACTTCCCTAGTTCATTCTCACATTGATTATAAACTCTTGAAAATTTGTTGCTTGTTAGTTAACTTGTGTGAATTTGACATTTAAATCCCCCCCAAATCACCGGAAACTATTAATTAATAGTCAAGCAATTCACTAACGACTTAATTTACACTTTATTCCCTGTGGGATCGACCCCAACCTCGGTTGGGTTCTATATTTGACGACGACCGCTTACGCTTCTTAATTTGAGGTGTAATTTGAGCGTTATCATATGCATCCCTAGTTGTCTAGTTAAACTTGGTACATCCGCTTTAGGTTTCTTGTTTTTAATTGAATTGTGATTGTAGTGATAACTTTCCCAATTCCCCCCATCCTTTTACTTTTTGTTTTGGGCAATTACTCTCATCTTGAACTCAATTCATTACAATCAAAATTTGGCTACTCCAAGTCCCTTGGGTACGACCTCGACACTCATTAGGTTTATAAATATTGTTTTGTTGTACGATCTTCGTGGCCTCCTACTTGGAGAGCATGATTTGAGCGTTTATCAAAAATGGCACCGTTGCGGGGACTTGAGTTGATAGCTATTTTTTGATTGTTGTTTTGAAATCACCTTGAGAGTACTTGTTTCTTTAAATTTTGTTTGTTATTTGTTTTGTGATTAAGCAAGCTAGCTTATGAACGAAGCCAATGATAACGAGAGAGTTGACGGCTTCATGGAGGCCGACGAGGCTGACCCTATGATGCAAATGGGTGTAGGTGCAATCTGCCTACCCCCACAGTGGGAAATGCTATTTTTCATGTGATGAGCACCATGCTCCACTTAATCCAAATGAAAGGTCTATTTGGTGGAGCAGCACATGAAAATGCCAATAGGCATATTCGAAACTTCGGGGAGATTTGCCAACCATACATCATTCAAAACATATCTCATGAGTCCATCCGGTTGCGCCTATTTCCCTTTTCCTTGACGGGAGAAGCCATGGTGTGGTTGGAAGAATTACCGGATGGATCTATAACATCTTGGTCTGAGTTGGCCGAAGTGTTCACTTCAAGATTCTTTCCTCTGTCTTGCATGATGCAACTAAGAGACGAGATTACCAACTTCAGGCAACTACCAGATGAACTATTACATGAGTCTTGGTTGCGCTTCAAGAAGAAGCTTGTTTTGTGTCCAAATCATGAGCTATCGAAAATGTATTGCTTCAAAGTTTCTATCGATTGTTGAACTCCTTGAACAAGACAATGGCCGATAACCTTGGAGGTGGCACCTTCATGGATATGCGATTTCCCATTGCCTCAGCCTTTTTAGAACGAATGATGAAAAATAACCAAGCTTGGTATACCTGAGAGGCAGATTTGCCAATATCAGAATTAGCCCCATCCATCTTAGCAAATGAGAAGGGGGGAAATCCAAGATGAAACAATAGCCAAAATGATGAATAAAATCAATCTCTTGTCAAATCATGTCATCGGTGAAAAAGGAGTGAACTCCGTAAATGCGTTGGAGATAAAAGCTATTGATGAAGAGCTCATGGTTGTTATTGTCGGCAAGCTATGTTTTGTGTCAGCGGGTTCTCATCTCGGGTACTATCTCCCAAGGAAAGAGAACCAAGGTTGGATAAGAAATGATCAGGACAGGTATGGTCAACAACACAGCCCTCTAAGTCCTTATGTGCCCCCAAACAAAGCTAATCCCTTCTATCAACTGACCACAAGTAACCCCGGACATTCCAAGTTATAGGACATGTTGTCTTTGGTGATAAAAAAAAGTGGACACAACATACACCGGGGTACATGAGCTTAAAAGAAAAGTCTCAACACTTCATAGAACCGTGAGTTCTCATTCAACCTCCATCATGCAACTTGAATCCCAAATGGATCACCTTTCCATTCAAATGAGTCCGGATATGAAAACATCGCTTCTTAGTAGCACCACTACCAACTCTAAAGGTGATGTGCATGTCATGGCCATTGTTACTAGGAGTGGATGAACAACCGGGGAGATAAAAGGACCCATTGTAGAACCGGTGAAAAAACCAAAGGAGCCCATTGTTGAAGTAGGCGAGAGACTAAGAGACAAAGATAAAGAGGTGGTGCATGAGAATATGGTCAAAACTCCAGAGGTGAGGGAAGACGTTGGTGCATCAAGTACCCCAAAAAGTGTTGGAAATGACGAAGATAAAGAGGAGGTAGAGCCCTCTCCCCAAGTAACCATTGATGACGAGGTAGACCCTCCTCTTGTGCAAAGCATACCTACCACAACTCCCAAAGTACCTCCTCCTTATCCTCATCGGCTAAATAAGAAGAAGGAAGAACAGAAATTTAGCAAGTTTGTTGACATGTTCAGTAAGTTGTCCATAAATATTCCTTTGGTCGAAGCTCTATTGCAGATGCCAGGATACTCCAAATTTATGAAGGAATTACTTAAAAAGAAGAAGGTGGTGGACATGGGAACGATTAAGATGTCACATAGTTATAGTGCAGTAATGACTAGCAATGTGGCTATGAAGAGAGAAGACCCGGGTGCATTCACCATACCATGTACAATTGGATTGATTGTATTCCGAAAGGCCTTGTGCGACTTGGGGGCAAGCATCAACTTGATGCCCCTTCTGATTTTCAAGAAGCTAGGATTAGGTATCCCCAAACCTACTTTTATGTGGCTACTCGTGGCCGATAGGTCTATTAAGCGCCCTGTAGGAATCTTGTTTGATGTATTGGTAAAGGTGGACAAACTAATTCTTCCTATGGACTTTGTCATCTTGGACTGTGAGGTGGACAAGCGAGGAACGCAATCAAGTGAAAACAAACTCTCCGGCCGCCCACACGATCAAAGCGTACACTCAACAACCAGAAAATAAGGGTGGAACCTCACACAAATGAATGATATGATATGATATGCCAAACTAAGTGTAACCAAAGTTTCAGTATGTTTATCCCCTTCGGTGCCCCAAAGGTCCAATAAAG
This sequence comes from Jaltomata sinuosa, assembly GCA_003996215.1. NCBI lineage: Eukaryota > Viridiplantae > Streptophyta > Magnoliopsida > Solanales > Solanaceae > Jaltomata > Jaltomata sinuosa. The sequence continues at coordinate 82,124 of QJPP01003350.1, read as the reverse complement.
ACGGGATCCATGGAAGGACTTCTCCCGAGTACATCTACTCCGTCGTACACCCCTACCCCTGGTCACCCTTTTGCCTGTAGCACTTGGTCAGGAATGACAGGGTCCATGGAGGTCTATTCGTAGACCACATACTACCTCTAACCTCAAATATCAGTTTTGAGTGCCACCAGACCCAAATCAGTACCCAAATGCTCAAAATGTATGTTTGAATTCCATTCAAGTCTAAATCAATGAAATACGTCTCATAACCCCCCTTCAAGGGTGCCCGAGCATAACCAGGACTAAAATAGTGGGAAAATCAAGTCTGATGCTCGGCTTTACCAAGTCTAGTGTCATTTCCCCTCCATAACAGGGTCAATCTAGCACCTCTGCTCAACCGGGTCTAATATATAGCAGGAAAACTATGATAAATCTTTCCTTTAACTTTTCTTACCCCAAGAAGATCCATTAAGATGATACCAAACCATTTCATAATCAATTTTATCGAAAATAATCCCCACGGGCCATGCAAGGTTTAGAAATCATCAATAAAAGGCCCGAAGCCAAAACCATAGTAAAATCATGAAGAAAATCCTTTTATATGCATTATGATGGCAAGCTCAATCACAAACAATAGCCCAATGGCTCACAAGCAACCTATCGGCCCTGCAAAGGTCTAATCATTCTACAGCACAGATCGCTAGCTCTAAAAATAGTAATAACAATGTCCGGGACTCACAAACATTCCCAATATCCCACCATCTATGTTCCAGAGTCTATATGAGGCCACACAGGACCACAAGGGTAAATAGAGCATATAAAACAAATACTACAACCATCGGATGAAGAAAAGTAACCGGACATGAATAAGTTGTCAAGGTCTGTGGTACCAACCTAGTAAACCCAACCCAAGGATGCCCATTAGTACAATTTTATCCTATATATGCGAAGTCTAAAGGGTTTAAATCGTACCCTACCTGTCGTCTAACGACAAGCTACCCGAACAACAATGTCCAAGCCCGAATCGCTCTGAGAAATCTCGAGTGCTAATCAAACTATTAAAAACATAAATAATACATTAAAATGAGTCTAATGATATCCATAATGCTACAATTGTAGCCCGGTCAAACTTTGGGTCACCGGCAGGCTCGTGGGCCTCGCAACCCGAAACTAAAAATGGAAACTCACATTATGATCACCAAGACCATGGGAGTGCATGCCCAAAAAATCAAACAATTTGGGCAATAATTTCGAGCTAAAACATCCCCTAAAATTAAGAACTCAATTAAGGAAATGAAGGAATGAAAAACCGAAAAAAGGCAAGAATCACCTACCAAATTGAGGGAATTATGCCAAGAGCTATGAATAAGAACGAGCCTGCTAGCATGCACTACACCCGTACAGAGTCTACAACCAATTTTCAAGCTTGAGAAGAGGGCAACAATGGTGGTTGAGACCAATGGAGAAGACAACGCTGAAAAGAGGGGAAACTTACCCAAAACGCCAACGGGGCAAGACTTTATCATGGGGATAAGAGTTCTTCAATGGTGCAGTGATTTGGAGAAATTTAAAGAGTGTTTGGGAGTGCATACCTGAAATGAGCCCGACTCACCCAGAACCCAAACCAACTATCTACCTAACTCAAACTCAATATTCTGGAGCTGATGGAATTATCGAATTTCGAATCTGACACTCTTATCATCAAAAGCTGACCCAAGTTACACTTTTAACTCCAAATGTCCTAAAGATAGAAAAAGCAACACAAAACCCACACTGGAAGATCTCAAGCCTCGACTAAAGGTCCAACTAGACCAAACTCAATGCTCCGGAGCTAGTGGAACTGTCAAAATTCAATTCCGAGCATGTTAGCTAAGAATGTTAACTAAAGTCAATGATATTCTAAGTTAAGGCTCTAAAATAGGCAAACATCCAAAATAACCAAACAAACAACCAGGGCACCAAACTACCAGCCCAGCAAGCCATAAATGACTTGGGGTCGCTACAGGAAAGCTCTAACAGTATAATAAATGCATAAATGCAAAGATGACCAGAAGGGTCATCACAAGTTCTCCCACCGGGGGTTTAGTATGAGTTCCACTCACAGTGGTTTAGGTCATGATGCAAATAAATACTTGAGTACTACGTGATCAATATTAACCTCTACTTTGGTCCCAACTAAATAAAATCTGAACTTGTTAACTGCAAATACGACTGCAAGCAACTCCATTTTTGTTACCGTATAGTTGGTTTGAGCTGAATCTCATGCCTTACTTGCATAGTACACTGAGTTAAAAAAATTCTCCTTTATTTGACCCAACATTGCACCCACTGATGTATTACTAGCATAACATATCAAATCAAATAGTAGTGCCCAGTCTGGTGCCACCATGACTAGTGTAAACCCCAATTTGCATTTTATCTCCTCAAATGCAGCTACAAAACCTGCATCAAAATTAAACTTAACATCTTTTTCTAGCAGCCTGTAGAGAGGCCTTGACACTTCAAATAAATCCTTGATGAATCTATGGTAGAACCCAACCTGCCCCAAGAAGCTTCATATTCTTCCAGTAGATATAGGGGCAGGGCGTCAACTTCTCAATAACTTCAACTTTTGGTTTATACCATCTCTAAACCTGCTTTGGATACCTTGTGCACCAATACAATACCTTTTTTAACCAAAATATGGCACTTTTTCAAGTTGACCAGCAAATTGGTCTCTTTGCATTATGGTAATACTTTGTCTAAATTATGTAAGCATACCTCAAATGAGCTTCCAAAGATGGAGAAGTCATATATGAACACTTTTACTAAATCCTCCACCATTTATGAAAATACCGCCATCATGCACCTTTGGAAAGTGAATTTTGTGGTTGGTCTTCCAAAGACCATGGTAAAGTTTGACTCCATATGGGTTATTGTTGACAGGTTGAGTCTGCACATTTTATACCAGTTCAGGTGACTTATAATGTAGAGAAGTTAGCTAAGTTGTACATCTGAGAGGTTGTTCAATTATATGGAGTTTCAGTTTTTATTATCTCAGATAGAGGTACGTAGTTTACATTTAATTTTTAGATGCCTTTGCAGGCTGAGTTGGGTACTAGACTGGACCTTAGTATAATATTTCACCCTCAGACTGATGGGCATTCTGAGCGGAGTATTCAGGTTCTCAAGGATATGCTTTGAGCTTGTGTGATAGATTTTGATGGTCATTGGGACCCTTTTTTTCTATTGGCAGAGTTTGCTTATAATAATAGTTATCATTCAAGCATTGATATGGCTCCATTTGAGGGAGGAGATGTAGATCTCCTATTGGTTGGTTTTATGCCTTTGAGGTAAGACCATGAGGTACTAATATTTTGAAGGAGTCATTAGAGAAGGTCAAAGTAATTCAGAATAAGCTCTTAGCATCCCAGAGTAGGCAGAAAGAGTATGTGGATCAAAAGGTCTGGGACATAAAATTCATTGTAGGAGAGCAAGTTTTGCTCAAGGTCTCACCCATGAAGGGTGCGAGGAGATTATAAAAGTGGGGTAAGCTTGGTCTGTTTGAGATCCTTAGACGTATAGGGGAGGTAATCTATGAATTGGCTTTGCCTCCAAGTTTGTTAGGGGTTCACTTGGTGTTTTATTTTTTGATGTAGAAAATGTATCATGGTGATGGTACTTATATCATTTACTGGGATTTAGTCTTGTTTGATGAGAATTTGTCTTATGAAGAGGAACATGTTGCTATCTTAGATAGAGAGGTCCATAAGATAAGATCCAATGAGATTGCATCTGTGAAGGTCTAGTGAAAGAACCATCCTGTGGAGGAGGCCACTTGTGAGACCGAATCAGACATATGGAACAACAATCCCCAGCTTTCGTTGAGTCGTGTATTTCTTCCTTTATTTCCTCTCTTGTCCATATGGGGATTAATGGTGGTTTAATTGGTATCTAATGTAACAACTCATCCAATCATTATAGGGTAGTTAGGGCCATAGTACCCTTGTTAGAGTTCCCGTAGTAAAATTGAGCTAATAAAACTCAAAGATGGGGAGGTTTAAAATTAAAACTTTTGTATAATAATGATGATTGATGCATTATTGTGATGTGTTGTGTTCTGTTAGGAGATGACCTAGTGAACTAGACCTCGGTAGAGAATTTTGAGACTATGAGTGATTTATAGCAGGTTTTTACCGTGGTTTGCACATCTAGTTTGTGTAATGCTGTCTTGAAATGATATTTGTGTTGTGAAATAAAATAATATTTGTGTTGTGAAATAAGATAATATTTGTGTTGTGAAATAAAACTTGGTACAGTTTTACCAAAATTCTGGTTAACGAGGCACCACTGCAGTAGTGAGTTTTCTGCTGCAACAAGACCACTATAGTGGTTGTCAGTAATAATATCAGGTCTCTCCGTAGAGAGGCATTGGCCACTATAGTGGGACCATCATAGCAAAAATATCAATTCATATAGGGAGTAAGTTAAGTCATTCCACTAAAATACTCTTTATTGATTGAGCTTTCTCAGTCTTGGTTTGAAAGCCTTGACTGATGTAGCGGTCGATGCGAGATAGAATTAGCCTTTAAGTCAGTTATTTTAAGTTTCTCACCCTCATAACTTTAAAACTCATTCTAGAGATTTATGAGGTGATTTTTCCAAAGCTAGAGCAGATTTCTTCTTCGAGGTAAGTTCACCCTGTCAACTTTTTTATTTAGTAGTCCTCTAATACTCTAGAATCAACGAGGGTATTTTTAATGATAGATTTTGGGTTAGAACTATAGAACTTATAAAAATTATGGGAAAATTAATGAATGGATGTAATTATTATTTCTTATGCTCTAAGTTGTTAATTAATACTTCTTAGGATGGAATTTGATGTTCTAATTCATAATTGTGGTGTTTTGGGACCTAGAATCTAATAAAGATGATACCTTTAGCATAAAAACTACTTTAAAGGGGATAATGGGGGTAGAAACTCCATGATTTAGGATAATGTGATCATTGGGGAACTAGACTATGATGAATTAATCCTTTGTAATAGTTTAAACCTTGATAAGGGAAGAATTAGGTGAGTTTGAAATCCCAAGGTTATTATATCAAGAGTAGATGATTAAATACTCTTGCATTGGTTGTTTTTAGACTTTGAGTGCTTCGAGGCTTTGAGGAAAGGGAAGGCTCATGTGAAGTAGCTTGCTTGTTCAAGTTCTTTGGTTGAGGTATGTTATGGTTTATTTGGAATTAGACTTTGATTAGTCACTTGTATGTATTATGAATTGATAAAACATGCATAATCGGTCTTCGAAAATAGACTATGATGACATTTGTTAGCTTAACAATGCTTGTATAAATAAATTGTTAAATTGTTGAAGTCTGTCTTAATATGACTTGTGATTTATGTACTTGTCTTTATTATCTTGTGAAACTGAACAGAGAATATACTAAGATATATTGAGAGGAATAAGGAATATATAATTATTCTGAGATGAGTGGCTCGAGTGCGATGTGAGATTATGGACGATCAGTTGTGTGATGGATTAAGTACCATGTCTTTATGGAACATAGTTCATATATGAGTGGCTAGATTCTGATGTGAGATTAAAAATAAGCAGTTATGTGATGGATCAGATACCACACTGATATGGTATATGGACGTCTAAGGTCCCCTGCAGATCATGACTAGTTGGATAAATTAAGACCCTTTTAGCATGTGTGTATAAATGAGTGACAGATCTGTGTTCAAATATAGTACATCATGAGACTGATGATATATAGAGGCTATACAATTATAATTCAGTACGGATATAATTCCATTATTGTATTGTGATTGTATTATATTTACAGAGTTTTATGACTTCTTATGTCTGTTTTTGGTGACTTATATATCCAATATTGATTGACATTGCTATGTATGAATTTGATTTACTTACCTGGTTGTTGTTGACTACTTAATTCTATGAGTTACTTTATTACGTGTTGTTGTACCTGTCTATTACTTTTATTGACTATGTGATATATATTTGTTACTAATCTAAGTGGGCCTATGATACCTACCAGTACATAGTATTTGTACTGATGCTACTCTTGCACTTCTCTTCGAGTGCAGACTGTGTTCCAGAGTCTTTTTTGCGACCTCGCATTTAGTGTTTCCAGCTTATTTGATCTAAAGGTGAGCTACTTTCCTATGTAGGCTACGCAGATCCTCTTTTAACAGATATCTATTTCCTCAAATATTATTTTATCTATTTTTATTACTCTTAGATATTTGCTAGTTGGAGTCCTTGTACGATGGCTTTTATATTTTGGGATTGTAATAGTTACACGTATGCATATTTACTTTATTTAATATTTAAAACTCTTAGTATTATATCTCGAATGCCTTATTTGTTAAATGAATCTATAACTGCTTGGGTTGGTTGGTAAGTTATAGTTCTTCCACCAGAGGGTTAGTGTGGGTGCTAATCACGGTGATTTAGATCATGACAAAGGATCTTGATGAAGTATGAGTAATCAAGCAACCTACGTCATGCCGCGATGTTAAATCAGGCGCTTCATGGGAGGCAACCCATGGATTTTTTATTTTTCTTTTTTATTTCTAATTTTGTCGAGTGTTTTGGTAAAGTCTGAGTAGCCAAAACACTCGCGTCGTGCCGCAATGTTAAATCAGGTGTTGCATGGGAGGCAACCCATGGATTAATGTATGCTGAAGTTTTAGGAAACGAGGAGATGAAAACAAAATTTTGAGGACTGCAGGCAGAAAGGGATCCCACGGGCTCTGTGACAGCCCGTCGTTGTTGCCATGCCCGTGGGACTAAGGCAGCCAAGTTAAAAAATTGCTAAGTGTGGAAGAAACTGTGGTCTGTCCAATTATCACGCCCTACATAACGGGCCATCGTGTCTTCGACGAGCATGGAAATGGGAATGAAGCCACCAATGAAGACAACATGAGCCACTGGCCCATTCCCACGTCCCACGTGACGGGACGTTTCATCCCTGATGGGCGTGGGAAGCCAACTTAAGACACCCAGGTAAGTTTCTCACAATGGGTCATTGCCTGCCCCACGGGCATAGCATGTCCCATCTTCTGGGTCGGTCAAACAAGGTCAACATTTTTTTAATATTTCTTAACCCCCGACCCAATCTGACTTGGAACCCCATTTCCTCTTTCCCCGCATTGATTAAGCTTTGACCTCAATCAAATTGAGGTTAATTTCTCTACTCTCTGTTACTCTCTCCTTCCACCAACCTTTAAATCCCCAAAATCTTCTCCACCCACGATTCTCTCCACTCTAAACCACCCTGCTCACAGCACATATACTCTTCCCAGTCAAAATCATCGTCTAGCAAGTTCAAACACCCAAGACTCAAGTTTTTGTCAAACTTTGTGCAATACCAAAAGTAAGTCTCGATCTTGATTCAAAGTTCCCTGTCTCGATTCCACGGGCTGAGGTGATGGGATGTCGTGGCTGCGACACCCGTCGTGACCCTCTCATCGGCTAGTAGACTCAACCTCCCATCTCCTCTGGCACCTTCTATTAAGCTTCTGCGACGGCCCGTTGTGTCTCTCACAGGGGTCATGGCAGCTCGTCACTTACGCCTTAGCAGCTACAGCTCTACTACTCCAGTCTTACGGGCCATGTGATGTCATGTGGCTGGATTGACGCCCGTCATGGCAGGGAATGGGGGATACCTTGTGCATATGGGGGCTCTGTTTAATTTAGACCCCTTCTCCCATGGGCCGTCGTGGGTGCAACGCCCGTGGGGCATGACTTTTTGCCCAGAAATTTGCAACACTTTGGCATTTTCATCTTTTCAATACTTTTCCCTATACATGTAACAAACGACATCAAATCCAACAAAATATGCTCAAGAACTCCCAAAAATCCTTTGTTTTAAGTGTTGAAAGTGCCGCAAAATCCCGGCACATCAACAGGTTGCAACAACTTTCAGCCCAAATAACAAACTTCGACCAAACCTCATGAAAAACGATGATTTACCCTTAAGAATGACGTTACCCAATCTATCATAGGGTCAAATCATGCATCAATCACAAGTGGGTTACTCAGACTTCACTCCAAATATAATGTCAAGGCTAAAAATTACTACCAATCAACATGCATTATCACAATATCAAGATCTACCAAGTTGATCCTAAGCAAAAATCCATAACACAATTCAAAATTGGGGACCCAAAAATTTTAGATCTCACCCAAAATCAACATGGAAATTCTATTAAGCATTCTTCACAATATGAGTTCCCAATTAATATAAAAACAAGTATTTAACATTGGGAAACTTACCACAAGTGAAGACTAAGTGGAGAGAAGTAAGAATTGAAGCCTTTTGAGACCAATAATGGTGACCCAATAACTTGTCCGGAGAACTAATCGGCGAAGAAGGGTGGTGAAGCGGTGGAGAAGTTTGGGTGAGAGGAGGAGAAGATTTTAGGGGAGTTTGAGGGATTTGCAGGAGGTTTAAGGAGAGAATTTGAGAAGGTTAGGAGAATTTATGGATAAAGAGGAGAAGGGTGACAGATTTAAAGTGGAAAAGAAGAAGAAAATTGGTCGCGTCGGTCTCCAGGTCGAGTTGGTCAATGGGTTAGGTCAATTAAAAATTGAAATTTACCTCTGGTACACCGCGATGTGTGGTTCGCAGAAGCCCTTGTGCGACCGCATGTCATTTTACAAAACTGATGCATCAATAACTATTTAATTTAATCAGTGACGATGTCATTTATCTCTAATGTTATATGTATTTCGTAGTTGAACAAATATTACTATCACTAAAAACTACCTTTTACATACAAATTCTTTTTCTGTCACAAATGTATAATTTAGTGACAACTTTGCCTTTTTATAATTTTGTAGTTGAAAATGACTATATCGTTATTTGTCACGACCCAATTTCTCAAGTCATGATGGCACCTACAATCCCCCAGTAGGCGAACCAATTCCCATAGCCCAGAACGGTTAGTAATGGGCTACTACCTAACCAAAACGCACCAGCAAGCAGAAATAAGCGAAAGCAAAACTCGAATATAAATACATAAAGGAAACTACACCAACCCCAAGACTTGGTATCAATAGTACAGAAGCTTCTAATAGGATACAAGTGCTAGTAGTAACAAAATACAACATAAATTGCCTCCGAAAGTACAAGGATCAACAGTACAATAGATGAGATGTAGACAATCCCCGACCGTCAGGCGCTCACCCTAGTCTCAAAGATCCAAAAGTTGCACGAGTCTCCAACGTGATCAACGGTGAAAGCTCAGCTAATATCTGCACAAAAAAAGTGCAGAAGTGTAGTATGAGCACCAAAACCACGGGTACTCAGTAGGTATCATAGGCCGACTGAGCGCATATAAGATATAAAAGCAGTAAGTAACAGATAGCAAGAAAGCAGTCACTGAAGCCATAAGCAAGGCACAAGGAGCTAGCACAGATCATCCATGGCAGCTCTTAAATCTTGGGTGTCTTACCCATTTTCACACTCTTCAAGGGCATCATTAAGCTTTCCCTCCACCACTATCACCAAGATCACCCTCAAATCATCAGGAGGTCTTGTGGGTTGGCATACATTGAATGTCACCACTTCATTTGCAACTCAGAATTTAAGCTCACCGAGTTCAACATCCACAAGAGCTCTTCCCGTTGCTAATATCGGTCTTCCTAAGATGATGGAATCCTCAATATCGACTTTACAATTCAAGATCACGAAGACTACTAGGAGAATGAACTTATCAACCTTCACCAACACATCGAATAGAATTCCTACCGGACGCTTAATGGACCGATCAACCATGAGAAGTCTTATAGATGTAGGTTTGGCCGTACCCAATCCTAACTTATTAAAAATATCTACGGGCATTAAATTGATGCTTACCCCTAGATCACACAAGGCTTTACGAAATACAAAGAGCCCAATAGTACATGGTATGGTGAATGCACCGGGATCGTCTTGCTTTGTAGCAACATTTCTTGTTATCACAGCACTACATCTGTGTGATATCTCAACGGTTCCCACATCGACCACCTTCTTCTTTTTAAGCAACTCTTTCATGAATTTTGAGTACCCCAACATTTGCATCAAGGCTTCAACTAAAGGGATTTTTATAGATAGCTTTCTAAATATGTCAAGAAACTTGCTGAATTTCTGATCTTCCTTCTTCTTGTTAAGCCTTTGACGGTACAGAGGAGGTCCCTTGGGAAGTGTGGTGGGCACACTTTGAACCAGAGGGGGGTCCTCCTCAACATCAATGATCTCTTGGGATGGATATTCAGCCTCCTCCCTTTCAACATCAACATCAACACTCACCGAGGCATTGGGTGCACTAAGCTTTACCCCAACCTCCGGTTCTACAACATCACTATCACACACGACCACTTTTTCTTTATCACGTGGCTCAATTACGGCTTCAACAACAAGTTTCTTTGCTACAACAATAAGCTCCATAACATGTTCTCTCACCACGCCACTTGTTTTCCCACTCCTAGTGACAACCTCCATGACATGAGCATCATTCTTAGGATTTGTGGTGGTGTCACTAAGTAATGTTCCTTTCAATCTCAGATTCATTTAGGTAAAGAGGTGATTCATTTGGGATTCAAGATGTTTAATTGAAGTCGAATGAGAGCTTGCGGTTTGATAAAGTATTGACACTTCGCTTTTAAGCTCACTAACCCAGGTGTTTGTCGAATCCATTTTCTTCAAAACTAAGGACAACATGTCCTCAATCTTTGAATGACTAGGATTGCTTGTTGTGGGTTGGTATAAGGAGTCCAACTTGTTTGGAGGCACATATGGGTTTGAGCTCCGGTGATTGAATCTATCACACTCTCTATCACGATCTCTCCAATTTCCATCCCCTTCCTTATCCTTGATACAACTTTTATTCTCATCCCTTAGACGATAATACCCGAGATGAGAACCCGCCGTTACATAGAAAGGTTTACCATCCATGATGGTAATTAGCTCGTCATCATTGGATTTAATTTCCAGTGTACTCACAACATTCACGGTCTTAGCACCACCTGCCTCATCATGTGCTTGGCAAGAAAGTCTATTTAGGTCATCATTTTATCCATGGTCTCATCCCTCTCTTTATCCTTCCTTCTCATCTCATTCGTTAGGATGGATATGGTCACTCCTGAAGTTGGAATATCCGTCTCCCTTGTGTGCCAAGCTTGGTTGGTCTAGGTCATTCTCTCAAGAAGGGCCGAGGCAATAGGAAATTGGAGATCCATGAAGGTACCACCACCAATATTATTGGCTACGGATTTATTCAGTGAATTCAAGGATCTAAAGAAGCTTTGAAACAAGAAATGGTCCGACAAACCATGGTTAGGACATAACACAAGCTTATTTTTAAATATCAACCATGCCTTATGTAGAGGCTATTCGGGGAGTTGGCAAAAGTTGGTAATCTCATCCCTTAGCTGCATCATACTTGATGGAGGGAAGAATCTCATTGTAAAGGCATCCACCAATTCATTCCAAGAGATAATGGACCCATCCGCTAACTCCTCCAACCACGCTGTGGCTTCCCTCGTTAAAGAGAAGGGGAATAGGCATAATCGAATGGATTCTTGGGAGATATTTTGAAATATGAACGGCTGAAATATCTCCACAAAATTACAGATATGTCAGTTGGCATCTTCATGGGCCGCTCCTCTAAACATACCCTTCATTTGGATCAAATGGAGCATGGTGCTCGTTACATGAAAAACTGTATTTCCCACCATGGGGGGTAGGCTGATTGCACCTACTCCCATTTGTATGACAGGCTCAGCAGCTTCTGCATCCATGAAGTCTCCCTTGACACTATCATTTTCACCTATCTCACTCATGAGCTAGCATGTGCAATAACAAAACAACAACAAACAAAGTAAAAAAGAAAACAAGCACTTTCAAGGTGATTTCAAATCTACAATCAAAAAGGCTAAACAACTTAATTCCCCGGCAATGGTGCTATTTTTGATAACGCTTAAACGTACTCTCCTACTAGGAGGTATCGGCGATTGTCAGAGCAAAACATATTTATAGTTCTCAATGGATGTCAGGGTCGATCCCACAGAGAATTTAGCGTTAGCCTAGGCAATTGTAAAACAAAGTTCACAACGAGAGTGTGTAATAATAAAAAGAGGGAATTGGAAATCTGTCACAATTTGGCAATTCAATAAACAAAACAATAAAGTAAAGTGGGGTGTAGACAACAGAGAGGACAACTAGGAATGTACATCAAATGGGACTCGAACATGGGATAAGGTGAATGCTTATTCATGCAAATTTATTCTAATCGACATAAGTAGCCTTGGTTTTAAGTATGGTTATCTATCTCTCGATCAACAACCATATGTCCAATAGCCTTAGCTCAAGCACTATTGATTAGGCAATAAAAACAACCAAGATATGCTTGGGGGGTCATACTATTTGTAGATTTAGACCCTTAAATGGGTGATAACATTGATATGAGATATTTCTAGCCTTAATATAAATGGAAGCCCAAGTTCCCACTAGCAATTTCACATCCGGAGTTATGAAATTCTCTTTCAAGGAACAACATAACCAAGTAAGGAAAATCAATATTTGCAACCACCAATTTTAGATTTAAAATATGGTAAAATCACTAGACCCATGTCAAATAAGCATTTATAAATAAGAATTAGCAACACCCACACCCATTCATCAAGTACCCATTATCAACACATCCCTAGATAAGAGGTTTAGCTACTCATGCTTAAGGAAAGAGGTATACCAAATGGGTAGTTCAATTTTCATTTCATTCAAGCTAAATGTCTCAATATCCAAGCTTAATTTGTACACAAATGGTGGTTCTAAGAATTGGGAAGAAGGAATTTGATGAAACCCTCTTCTTGTTCTTATAAAGGAAAACTTATTCACAAAGCTAAGAATATCTCTAAAACTCAGTGCTAGCTCCCCTCTCTACAATTGTGCCTAAAATGGGTTTTTGAACATTCCTAAAATGTTACATAAAAATGGACAAAAATGCCCCTGGGTGATATGCAGCGCGATATGCAGTTTTTATGTCAACTTGTGCGCGTCGCACACCCTCTTCAGTAAACCAGTGACTCAGGTAACTTTGGGAGCTCATGCAAAGTGAGGTGCAGTTCACACTAGGCATTGTGTGCATCGCACAGCGATCGCACTCCTTAACAGATTCTTTAGTCAAATTTCACCTCCATGCGGTGGAAGATGCATTCCGCACCAGGGTAAATGCATGTTGCACGAGCACCGCATCTCTCAGCAGAATGTTTGTCTTGTTTGCTCACTTCACACTTCACTCCTTTTTGGCTCTTTTTGGGTCCATTTCCTTATTTTCTATCTTTGATCACAAGTACCTGCATAGACATCAATAAAGGCCATAAGAACCTCTAAATCTCATCAAAACATAGCAATAATTCATGAATAAAGGCTCAATAATTTGGTAGATTATAGAATTATCAATACGTAACATAGACCCATCAAAATAAGTGAGGTGTGGGGTTGACACCACAACCCCACGTGGAAGCCATAAAAGGAAGCAAATCATCCATTCTTTTCTAAAATGTTTATCCCATTCTTTATTAATTAATTAATAAGTTAATGTTAGTCATCCATTTTTCAAGGTGCTAATTGCGCCTCCCTGGAATTGAGGTGTGACAAACTTGGTATCAGAGCATGGTCATATCCTAGGGAGTCTATAAGTTGTGTCTTGTAGAGTCTTGCTTATGGGTGTGTTGTGCACCACACTTATAATCAGGAGGCTACATGGAATTTAGGATTTGTTACCATTCTTTTATCTTCTAGATCGTGCTTCGAGTCCTAAGAGTTGGTCATTGAAATTGGGCGATAAAGATTCGCGATCATCAGACTTCAGCAGACCTTGTGGAAAGGTCGATCCTGATTCTTGGTGTCATAGTATTTACGGGGATGGGGTGTTTTCATTTAAGATAAGCTTTTATTCCAGTTATGAGTTTGTGTCATTGACGTTCGTATAGGGCTTAATATGTTTCTGATAGCTACTAGTAACCTTGTGAGTTATGTGGTATGTTTATGGGTTGTGTGGTAGGGCTGGTATAGTCCGAAGTATAGGGAAGGTTCTGTCAGAAATTGGAGAAGTTTCTAGATTTACTCGTGCGTTCTATTCTACATTTGAGGACAAATGTTCCTAAGAGGGGAAGTATGTAACACCCCAGGTGTATAAAGCCTCATATCAAAGGCTTACGAGCCTAAATTTGAAAGTTTAATTAATATTGTGGTAATTCAGGAACATTTGATTTTAATTAGAATTTCAAAAAATATATATATTAATATTGCATTCTTTAAATGTCTTATATATTTATGCAAAAATTCTTTAGTTATGATTATATTTGTGTATTTATTATTTTATAAGAGTTTTATAATTTATTAATATTTTAATAGAGATAGTAAGTGAGTTATGTTGAAAAATTATTATTATATGAGATAGGATTTATTCAAAATAATTTTTTATTTACTTATGGTATATTCAAAAAGTAATATTTATTTTATCACGAACCTATGCAATACCCAAGCGTATACGTAACATGGACCCATCAAAATAAGTGAGGTGTGAGGTTGACACCACAACCCCACGTGGAAGCCATAAATGGAAGAAAATCATCTATTCTTTTCCAAAATATTTATCCCATTCTTTATTAATTAATTATTAAATTAATGTTAGTCATCCATTTTTCAAGGTGCTAGTTGCGCCTCCCTGGGTTTGGGATGTGACACACATCTACTCCAACTATTATTCACTAGGAGTCAAGAAAGATAGCTACAAGCACTCGGGGTATTCAAAATTAAGCTTGAGGTATTCAAAACCCTTTTGGAGAAGTCTCATATCTATTACATAGTATTCCGATGTTGTGGGAGCCATGATTTGGGGTTTGGAGCTGAAAGAGGGAGTTTTCGGGTAGAAACTTCAAAAACTATAGAAGCATCGCGATTGCACTAGGGGATCAAGGAGCACCACTATGCGATCTCAAGACCATAGATGTGATTGCATAGGTTGATGTTGAGACTCCTAAGCTAGAAATCACAACACTACAAAGACGCAATCGGGGAAGCATGCCATGCTATACATCGTGATTGTGACCCAACCTTTTCAAACGTGCAAAAAAAGGCGATTGTGATAGATTCGAGACTTAGTGGCTAATTATGTTTCAGCCCATTTTAAGGCCATTTTGGGCATTACAAAGGACCCAATTAGTGTTACTGTAAATAATAAGACTTAGCCATTTTGGGATATCTTTTGATGAACAAAGAAAACACGTGATGTCATTTACCTTATTTACTTTATGCAATTTATATGCTTTCCTTTAATTTCTTATTTCTTTGAGTGTTGCTTTACTAGTTTAAGTAGCATCTTGTAGTTGAGATTAATAGTGATGATTAACTAATTGCTAGATTAATTTTCCTTAAGAATTCCAAGAGTTCACAATCTCTTGAGGATTTCACCCAATTAGGCTTTTAATTAATCATATTATTATGGGTAATTGGGATTCATACACAATTTTTCGTACTAACACTGATTTTGGGTCCAATAGGTTTCTTTGATTCCATGTTTTCTTAAGCTAAAATTTTAGGTCCATGGATCGGGTTTTATTAATAATCAAACAATCTGTAAAAACAAAAAAGGCCAAAGGCCAAAGGAAAAAAAAGAAAAAAGGCTTGGTCCAAAAACATAGATTTGGCCCAGAAATATATAAACTAAAAAGAGAAAACCATCGTAGTTTCCTAAAAGATTATTTGACACTCTTTCACTCTGTCTTCTATGTTGATGGAAGATGATTCTTGTGTGCTGTCATCGGAATCTCCAGCATCAAGCTCTCCTCCTCTAGGTACACTTCAAACTTAAGCCACTCATGGACTTGAGAAAGCTCTTCTTTACTACTTCATAGTACGAAGGTGAGTGTTTTTTCTTCCTTCTTTAGTTCCTATGGATTTGCCCTTTCTAACTTCATATCTCCAAATTTAGGTGGTTAAGGTTTCATATACCCAAGGTACTGGAGAAGGAAAAGGTTAATATCAAGGCATAACCTAGGTAATCGACTAAAACCCTCATCTTGTTCAATCGTTGGTGTCTTTTTTAGCTCTTTCCACTCTAATACCTTCTCTTGTAGGTGAGCTTGTTGTGTCAGCATGGAGTCTTTACTATGGTTAAATGTTCCTTCTACCTCCAAGTTCAAACAAACTCTGCTCTTTTTCATTTTTGGTGAAATTTTTTAATAGCTAGTGTGTAGATAGCTAGCTAGTCTGTTCTTGTATGTTTCCTTATGAGCATATTTTATGTATATATTTTTGTTGTGTAGTTGCTCTAAACTTTAAGTTTCTAATCTTTGAAAATTTGTAATGAAAGTGCTACAAAAGTTTGCTTGTAGCGTTGATGATTATGCTGTCATTGAGCTTTAATTTATGTGCTTTCACTCTTAGACTAGGAATTTGTGATTTGTCCGAATTTAGTATCTTCCTACCAATTGTTGGAAGATCCTAAAAGGTGTGGTATTCATGTCTAGTGTGGAACTCAAATTCATTATTTGCTAAAAAGTCAGCAAGACTATTCCCTTTCCTGGATGTATGTGTGATTTATATGTTTAGTTGTTGTATGATGCCTTGAATTCCTCCCCTCTTTCAGCAATTTTCTAAGAAACCTTCCACACTCTTTGAATAATGATTTTCACACCAAGAGAGTCTGTCTCTTGTCTGAAATTTTGTATTCCCTTCTCTCTACCGTGCCTTAGAATCTCTAGAATAACCACAGATTCAGCTTCCATATTGGTGGCTATTCGTATAACTCTAGCTTGTGCATAGATAAGATCACCTCTATTGTCTCTCAAGCAAAAGCCATATGAACTCAAACCAGGGTTACCTCTACTTGCCCCATCAGTGTTGCACTTTATGGTGTCTTCTTCTGGTGGTCTCCATGTAACACAGTGGTAGTATATTTTGGACCTACACTCCTTGAGTTTATTCACTATTGTTTTCCGGTCCAAAGGAATGCCCATGATCCAGGGTTATAGCATTTTGATCAGCTGCCTCATTGTGTTTTGGATTTGTAGCACTATAGTATTGAAAGTAGTCTCCCTTCTATGCGTTCTTGCATTCTTCCTCTTCCATAAAGTCCACATGATGATTGTTGGCATTGCTTTGTATATTATCTCTAACTTAGGGGGGCATTTGACCTTCACTATGAGATTATAGCATGCTGCAAATGCATAGCTTCAATATTGAAACCTGCAAAAATAACAAATTGCTTCCATATCCTAGTGGCTATGGGAGCTATTAGAAAAAGGCAGCTCATAGTTTCCTCAGCATAGGATTCACAACATAGCATCTAGACACATTATTAATCTTCATTCTCCTTAGTATCATCGTGGCTATCCTCCTCTTCCACACTCTCCATAGGGAAAAATGGTTTTAAAAGGGACCCCTTTAGCCCACAGCAATTCATGGTCTCTTATGCTTTCCTCTTTATGCCTCACAATACCCCAAGAAGACTTTACTTTTGAGTTACCCATCCACCATGTCATGTCATTTTCTTGGTCTCCACCGGGAGCTTAATGTGTTATTTGATATGATCTACCATCTCCTATGAGATATTTCTTAGAAGTTTTTTCCTATCCTGAACCCCTTCCCTAATGAAATCCTTCACCTTTTGCATTCTCCCCTTCAACATAGTAAAGGGCTCCTTGTTTAGTCCATTTATCAAACCAAAAACTAGAGTTGCCTAGCTGAACTTGCCACCATATGTTGTGTTCCACCTCTTCTCTTACTGAGATCATTTTTCTCCACACATGGGAAGCACCTTTTCCTTGTGCTAGAATGGGGTGAAATTATTACAGTACTTGTTCCAAATATAAGAGCTCCATATAGAATAGGTACTTACCCTCAAGTTTCACCATAACTTTGCAAAGAGGGTTTTAGATACATCATGTAGATATCTAAACCCTAGACCCCCCCCCCCTTCAGGTTTAGGTAAGCACACCTTTCCCAGGCTACCCAGTGTTTATTTCTTGACCCAGTGGAATTTCCCAAAAAAAAAACTTTGCAATAATCTTGTGTGGCTGACCAATCACACTAACTGGTGGATTCATAGCAGATAGTATATAGATAGGCATTGATTATAGAACATGAGATATCAAAACATACCTCCCACTAAAAGATAAAAATATGTTCTGCCATGAGTGCACCTTTTTTATCACTTTCATTATCAGATCTTCAAAATAAGACTTGTTATTTCTCTCATATAAAATAGGGTATCCTAGATACGCAAAAGGGAAAGTTCCCTATATCACACCTATAATTCTCTTAATGCTATTGCATACCACACTAGGTACTTTCTCATGTAGATAAAAACACTTATTAATATTGATCATTTGCCCTGAAATCAATTTATACTTCCTTGGTACCTACATCATCTTTTTCATGGATCCTGAGTACCCTGAGTAAAAAAGAATAGTATCATCAGAATAAGATAGATGGTTCACCTTAGGGCTCCATTTTGGAAGATCATATCCTTTAAACTCAAGATCTCTATAGATTTTATTCAACCCTCTAGACAATATCTCAGCAGCAATGATGAACAAAGTAGGAGAGATAGGGTCCTCTTGTTTTAGTCCCCTAAAAGACAGAAAGAAACCAAAATATTATCCATTCATCAAGACTCTTTACTGGTCTGAGATGGCCCTCTGTTCAAGTACTCCTTCTTGTACTCGAGTACCAATTATTGGAAATTAGCCTCCATGCCATATAAATGATGACCACAGAAAAATTAAAACTCCTAAGCACCTTGGTGAGGAAGACATATGATACCCTCTCATATGCCTTAGTCATATCTAGTTTCACCGCCACATTGTGAAGTTTGTTTCTCTTGTTGATGTCTTAAATGATCTTTTGAGCTAACAACATATTTTTTGTAATACTCCTGCCTTTGACAAAGCATGTCTAATTTTTGGAGATAATCATTAGGAGTACTGAGATGAGTCTGCCATGAAGGACTCTAGAGATCACCTTATTAACAAAAGTATTAAGACTAATTGGACATAGATAATTGAAGCTATTAACCACCTCCTTCTTAGTAATAAGGACAAGATTAGTGTGGGTGATGAATTTAGGGAGTTCTTATCCACATAAAAAGTCACTAACCATGAGAGTAATATCATCACCAATAATGCCCAGATAGCTTTGAAAGAAATGCCCTGAGATACTATCTGAACCACTAGCACTATGCTCATTAAGATCAAACACCACTTCTTTAACCTCATCATTAGAAGGCCATCTAATAAGTTGTTCATTTTGTTTTGAGTTGATCATATGGGGGATGTTCTGTAACATGGAGAAATATGTGGAGAAATTAGTTTCATCGAATTTCTCCTTAAAAATATTCATTGCTTCTTCACAAATATTCTGAGTGGTTATGATAGTGTCCCCTTGGATGGTTTTGATTTCATTTGTATGAAGCTTCCTTCTTCTTCCTTTAACATAATCATGGAAGAATTTGGTGTTTCTATCTCCATCCTGAAACTACCTCATTCCAGCTTTCTATTTCCAGTATTCTTTCTTTAGATGTAGGTATCTCTTTATATCAGCATTTGCCTTGTTTAGAGCAGCTTTGTTGGCTTCTGAAGGGTACATTTCCAGTTGTGCCTCTTTCACCTTAATCACATCCTCTAAAGTTGAAATCTGCTGGAAAATATTCCCAAAGGTGTTTCTACTCCACTAAGCTAAAGAAATTTTCACTCTCATCATCTTCATCTAAAACTTAGTGAAAGGTGATCCTTCAATATTTTTCCTCCAATTATCCTCCACGATTTTAAGGAAATCTGGATTTTTGGTACAGAAGTTCAAAAACTTGAAAGGTTTGATTACATGCTCTTGAAAACAAGTGCATATCACATACAATGGGGCATGGTCAGAGTCTTGTCTGATCAGATGATGGACTTCACTATCTGGTAACATGTTCAGAAATTCAGTATTCCCCAAAATCCTATCTAGTCTTTTGAATATACGAGCTTCCTCAATTTTGTCATTCCACTATGTGAACCTACTACATGTTTTCAGCTTTGTAAGGGCACAGTTGCTCAGACATTGAGCAAAATCCAAAATTTTCTACTGAGATACGTGTAAGACACCATATTTTTCTGAATTATCAAAAATCACATTAAAATCCCCTCCTAGAATCCATGGAATCTGTGTGTGAAAGGACATGCTTTCCAAATCTTCAATCATAGCTCTAATCTTTTCAAGGCACTACACCTAGCATATACAGCTATGATCTTGAAAAAGGCATTAGTAATATGACTAAACCTAGTGGTTAACTCCTGCACTATATCTGATTCCACCTGGCCACTCCATTTCTCATTCCAAAAAATCCAAATTTTACCTAAACAATTAGCAAAAGCATATTGAACACCTAGTCTTGTTTTATAGTTATCAATCTCTTTAAGACTTTGAAAAGACTCAAAAAGAGCTATGTATGAGTAGTGATGTCTTCTGTTCAGTTCTATTAACCTCTCAAAAGAGTTTTGAGAGTTAACAAATCTGATGTTCCAGAAAATTATTTTGTCAATCATTGATCTAGGGTATTGGTCACCCCTGTCTTGATCCTTGTAGTCATGTGAGATGGAATTAGTATGCCATCCTTGAAATTCTTTTTTGTTCCCTTTAAATGATTAATTTTTCTTGGGGAGTGATCTCTTATTCTTGATACTTGATCAATGTTGGTAATTATATCATTATCAATTTTCATCTCCTGCCTTTATTGTGCTTCTTGATGAGTAACAATGTCAATTTGTAATGTTTCCTGAGATGAAATTGGGGGTACCATGACCTGTAGTTGTGTAGGGCCTATTTCTAATCCCGCTTCCTCTTTGTTTGGGTCTTTTACTATGCTTTGTTCTCATCACTCGTGGGATTGTCATCCCACACTACCACAACCTCATAAAGATGCTTTTCTCCTCCCCCTTGTGTATCCTTGTGAACATTTTCTGTTGATTCTTGAGATGGAATCTTTGGGGGTGTGGCAGCATCTTTTACTTCACTCGTGATGTTTTTTTTCCTTCACATGCTTCTCCTAATTTTCCAAGGTTTTGTCGGGGGTTCTTCCTTCTTCTCATCTTGCTTACATTTTTCACCCATTGTTTGGATGATAGCTCTTGAGTTTCTTTGTTGCTATTCTCTTCACCTTTATCTACATCTCTTGTAATATTGTCCTGCTCTCCTTTCAGAGCTCCAAACTTGTATAAAACTTTTAAATCTTGTTCCTTCTGCTGAAGTCTAGGATTCCATATTTGTTTTTACCTTTTTCTATTTAGCTTTCTTTTCCTCATATATTCCTTCTATTTCTGCTCCTTGAATTCATTTTGGTTATTCTGTTTTTCTTTGTCTTTGTTCTCCGGCTTAGAGGCCTCCTCATATTTTGTCTTGTCTCCTTTATGTGTTCCCTTTTGCAGATTTTGATTTTTTCCCCTTCTGATTTATGATCATCATTTTGTGCTTCTCCATCCTGCTTCTCTTACTTTGATTATAACTTTGGGTGAATGAAAAAATATTCATGTTTATTGTGTCCCTGAAGTTTGCATGTATTGCAATACTTAGGGATGTAGTCATATTTGATGGTGATCTACTTTTTTTTAATCTCTCCAGATTTTTTATTGATCTCCTCGTTGATTCTCTTAGGGGTCCAAAAAAAAGATTCTCTTAGGGAACTCTCCCAAAAGATCTACTTTCATTTTAATCCTAGCACAGTTAGGCTTTGTTTTGTTATAAGTACTCATGTTCACTTGTAGCGGCTTACCAATTGATGCAGCCAGGGAAAAAATGGTTTTTCTACCAAAAAGGTTTGGTGGCAATGAAGAAAAAGAGATCCATGTTATTGCAGTCGTGGTTTCCTCTTCGAGATCAAACAAAGGATCCCACTTTAAAGTCCTCGTGGGATATGACCAATATGTATGAGTTATGTAGAATTGCGGCTCAGAAAGGTGCACAAATTTTTGGTGTAAAGATTCGATTTCAAAGTCCTCATGGAATATGACCAAAAATTCAGTTTCAAAGTCCTCATGGGATATTATGACCAAAAAATGGTGCAAATCGGTTTGAATTCCAAATTTGTGATTTCCTTTTTATTTTGTTTCACAATCAATATAGCTCATAATTCAATTCAGCATGATCAGACTAAGTAAGTTCAAATCGGTAGACACTTAATCAAAGAAAAAATTACGAAGAATATTATGAATTTATTCCATGTGTCATCAGAAAAGCAGCTAATTGATGTGTTTATCAAAGATCTCAACAAACGGATTTTTCATACACTAATTTGCAAGTTGATAATGTGCAATAAAATCACACTAACTTGAAGGGGGAGGGGGAGGGGGAGGAGGGAAGTATTGATTGTTGGTTAGCTTAATTATTTGAGTAGATTGATATTGTAATTATAATTAATTGTGAAATTTTCTCTTTCCTTGTTAATCTTAGTACTCATTGTATAAATATTCATTCTCATGAGATGTAAATTCATCAAGAAATATAAAAAAAAAATTCTTTTCTTGAAGTCTTCAATAATATCTCATAATTTTTAAGGCAGTCAATCGTTAGAAAGGCTAATTACCAATTATAGAAGCAGCACAACCTTAATTTTTCTTAATTACCAATAAAAGCAGCGTTAGGGTTGTTTGTTTGTTGATAATCGGGGAGTTATTCATGTATTTAAATTTGCATAAATTTAAAAATTATTTGATTACAAAATTGAGAAAATAATTTCCACATTCTAAGCATAAGTTTAATTTAATGTTTGGTTAAATTTTTTTCTCTTTTCCACTAAAGATAGCATTGCTAATATTTTGTTCATATACTTCCTTTCCTGATAATTAATATATAAATCAAAGGGAATGAATATATTATTTTATGCAAGATAGAAGATGAAATAAGTAATACATGTATTAATAATATTTAAATTAAAACACAAAATGACTAGAATACACCCTACTCAAACTTGTATTTTTGTTTACTAAACATATCTAAAATATACTAACAATTTTAACAGAATAAACTAGATAAAAATAAATAAAGTGTAAACTATACCATACATCAAACTACCAACTGCATAAGAATAAGGAACAAGGGACATGGGACATTTCCTTCTTCTCTTTATCAGTTGATGGGCTTGACTTTTTCTTTAGCCTCTCATCTTCGAGAAGTGGTGGACCCAGTAGTGCTCAGCCAAACTTTTCTTTTCATTTTCTATGATAAGAGGATTCACAAGCAGGATGAATTTCACTTTAAAAAATATTTTAACAGCAAACACCTTTAAGCCCTAAGGAGGACCTTTAAAGGGCTCACGAAATGGGGAAAAATTTGAATAAAGAAGTAAGAGCAAACTTATGAACTGCAGTTACGCTTTCTAGGGATTCAAGCTTGCGAAATGCCTTATCATTCTAACTCAAGGGTCAAACTTTGGACACAGGTGCGAGTCAAAATTAGAGGAAAAAGCTCTATAAGATAAACGACTTTTTCATCGAAATTCCTTCAGGAAGGGAATGAAGATTTCAATCCGACTTTGAAAACTAATTTAAACGAGAGGAGTGAGGTGAGTTTGAAATAGACTTCCAAAGAAGTCTGAAACTCCTGAATTGCCCTAGAGACCCCATCAGATCTCTCATGGATAAAAATAACCAAAATGAGAAGATATCTTACTCACTTCCACACGTCTTCTCTCATGATCGATTAGAGCCCCCCTTCCATTAATAGATACTTCCAAGCCATCGATCACACACGCTAGCATAGCCTTTCCCGCAGGAACATCCATAATAGATCCAGTGTGCTTGACAAGATCTCCTTTAACAGCAGTATCACTACCAAAGACAATAATTCTCACATTCTCATTCCCAAGATTGCCAATCAAAGCCCCAAAACTAGTAAGGGCACAGCAAGCCACCCTAACCAGGGGCGGATCTAGGAGGCGGGAGGGGATTCACCCGAACTCCCTCGGTAAAAAATTACACTGTATATATAGGGTAAATTTTCTATATTTATATACATATATTTCTTTTGAACCTCCTATACTATAAACGAAAGGTAGCTCAGTGATTTAGCGCCGACTTAATGAACTCTGCATCCCAGGTTCGAATCTCGTGAACCATGTTATATTTTACATTAGCTTCAATTTTTTTTTTTCATTTAACTTTTAGAAAGAACAAAACATTACAGCCTTACAACTATTATCTTTTAAAAAATAAAATAAGTTAAGACCCAAATTCTAATTCCTAAAATCAAAAGTCCCAATACCCAAATCCCAAAAATTACTTCGACGTTCTTCTTCTTCACCCATAAAAGGTAAAGAAAAAGTACACAAAATAAACTCAAATTGAAAGTAATTACCCGATAATACCTCATTCAAAAGTAATTTCAGAAACTACCCTTTCACTCATAAATATTTCCTTTATTACTTTGTACTTTCCTTTAATGTTTTTGTCATTTCCATTATTGCTTTGTACTTCTCATTAATGCTTTTGTCTTTTCATTTATTATTTTTCTTATTTTTTTATTTTTTTTTCTTCTTTATTCCGTTTTTCTCTTACTTCTTTTTTCTTTTCTTTTTTGTTATTGTTTTTCTTTTGATCTCCATTTCTTTCTGTTAATTTTCTTTTTGTTGTTTGGTTAGATTATCTTTTTTTTGTTCCTTTCTACATTTTTTCTTTTGTAAAAAAAGGAAAATAAAATACAAAAATAAAATATTAACTAATAATATTAGATTAACAAAAATAAAAAAAAAAAATAATTACACTACAATAAGAAATAACTAAAAAAATATTTAAAATCTACTAGCATATTTATTAAAATATAAATTATTAAAAAATATATTTTATAATGCACCCTCATAGTAATTTTGTTTTATCTTAATTTTTTTGGGTTAGATTATATTCTTATTTTATCCATTTCTTTTTAAAAATAAAATAAAATATAAAAATAATGATATTACCTAATTATTTTTATACTAATAAAAGATTAAGAAAATTAATAAATAAATCACAATAATAATTAATTAAGAATGACTGAGTAGTGCCTCATTGAGTGACTGAGGCATATTGTGTCAGTATATAGATAATATATGATGGTATTATGGAGGTCTCATTGAAGGACTGAAACATACATCAATGATATCACGACAGTATATAGATATATTGTGATGGTATCATTGAGGCACCTAAGTTATGGAAGTAAATTGTTAGAACTGACCTGGTCTTCCCTCGTCAAACGAATAAAAAAAAAGTTGGCTTTTCGCCGTGCTCCTTTTTTTCAGTGAAGCAAATCTCAATGATACCATGATAGTATATGAATATACTGTGATGGTATCATGAAGGATTGGAAAGTATCTTATTGAAGGACTGAAGTAGTCTCTTCCACGATACCATGCCAGTATATAGATATACTGTGATAGTATCATTAAGGAATGAAGTAAACCTAAATGATACCATGATAATATATAAATATAATGTGGTGGTATACTGAGGTGTGTCTCATTGAGGATTGAAACATTACTACATGATACCATGTCAGTATATATATATAATGTGATAGTATCATAGAAGACTGATGATTGTCTCATTGAAGGATTGAAGCAGTACTTCATGATATCATGACAATATATAAATATATTGTGATGGTATCATGGCATATTTTGGAGTGTCTCATTGAAGGATTGAAGCAGTCTTCCATGATACCATGTCAGTATATAGATATACTATGATGGTATCATGGAGGAATGAAGAGTGACTTATTGAAGGATGATACCATGTTAGTATATGATATAATGTGATGGTGTCATAGAGGACTGAGGAATGTCTCATTAAAGGACTGAAACAGCTATCCATGATACCATGTCAGTATATAGATATATTGTGATGATATCATGGAGGACTGGAGAGTGTAAAGAACTGAAGTATACCTTAATAAAAAAAAAAGAGAAAAAAATGAATAAAATTAGATTATGGAAAAGAATAAAAGAAAAAAGAACTAAATAAAATTAAAAATTAAAAAAATATAAAAAAAACAAACAAAAAAAAAATGAGCCAAAAATTGAGTATGAAATTAGATTATAGTAAAAAAAATAAAGAATAATATTATTTGAGAAAAAAATGAATGAAAAAGGAGGAAAAAAGGAATAAAGAAATAAACGAGAGAAAAAAAAGAGAAAAGAAAGAAAAAAAGAAGAAGAAAAGGAGTAGCTAAAGTATAAAAAGAAAGAACAAAATTAGATCATGGAGAAAACTATAAAACAAAAAAGAATTAATAAAATTAGAAAAAAATTACAAAATAAATAAAATGAAAAAAAAAGAAATGAGCCAAAATTGAGTATGAAATTAGATTATGGTGAAAAAATAAAAAACAATATGACTTGAGGGAAAAAATGAATGAAAAAGGAAGAAAAAAATAAATAATAAATAAATAAACAAGAAAAAAGAGGAGAAAAAAAAAGAAAGAAAAGGAGTAGATAAAATAAATAAAATAATTAAATATATTTCTCTTAATAATTTCTTGTTTATTCCTTCAAAAAAAAAAAATTAGTCCTATATGATACCGATAGGATATTATATACTGACAGAGTATCACATAGAGGGAGCATTTTCTGTAATTAGTTAGGGGAGCATTTTCTGTAATTAGTTAGGGGAGCATTTTTCGAAAGGAAGTATTTAGCTGTAAATAATTTGTTCATATAGGACAACTATGTACTTTTCCCAAAAGGTAAACCCTTTTTCCTTCTTGCAATTATCAAGAAATTAAAATCCAAGAATTTCAAATAACAAATGGGTCCTTTTCCCTCAATCTTCTTCCAATTGTCAAGAAATTAAAATCAAAGACTTTGTAGTAAAAGATTCAAATAACAAATGGGTCTCTATTAGTTAATGAGAACTAACTTTTTGTATCTATATACTATTGCATCTCTTGGAATTATGTTTTGTTGGCTTATTCGCACGTTTATGTTTTTATTTTTCGAACCCCCTGAATGAAAATCCTGGATCCAGTGACCCCAACCCTACCGCCAAAGCTTGCCTAACATTTCTAAATTACTAATTCCTAATAGCTAAATTTCATACAACTAATCTCGCATAACCTTGTAGCTAAACCTTACAAAACACACAACTTTGTTTTAGGCAAAGAATGAAACTTCTCGTGTACAATGAGTGTCAAGTCTTCATGCGCAATGCCAAATCCATGCGATTCTGTTTCGGAATACACAAGTGCATGTATGGTCTCTCGCACTCTTCTGTACATTCAAAGCAGAGATTCTACCAATCCTGAAAAGGTTCTGGAATAGATCTCAAGCATCAGCAAGAGAAAACTAAAAGCTGTCGGAAAATTTACTAATGCCAACAATTCCATTATGAATAGAATAGTGTTAATTCTGTCAGCAGAAAGACATCCCCTCGGACCATTAAAACTTGCCCCAGAAGAGGAAAAGTTGCTGAATATTTTTCCATTAATAAATTGTCTGACCAAAAACTGCCTCAAGAGAAAGCTTACTTGCCAACCTGGGCAGTCAGGACAACAATACATCAAGCAGCCTATTCTAGGTTTCTATAGCAGAGATCTTCCTTTCAAATAGTTTTCATGTCCTACGAGTTAACATGGTTTCTGAAAGCTCTGCTGTACACTTAGATAATGGTCCTGCAAAATGCAGACACCACCCTGAATGCTGATAAAAGGGTGAGCAACCTGATCAAATACAACAGGTGTATGCTACCTCCCCTTGGTACGAGTTTTGTTTAATATAACATTTGCATTGTCATGGTAACATTGCATCACTGGTTGGTGTAATCATCTGTACATCTGTTTCACCAGCTGTTCCGTTTGTTGAAGGATAGTCCTCGGAATCACCTGTTGACATAATATTATAGAACATTGAATATTAAGTTCAGTTTACAACAATACTCAAAGCTTTAAAACAAAACTTACCAAATATGGAATCAATCGATGGCCGTCTAGGTGACGTACTCCTCGTAGGATCTGAAAATACAAATGAGAAGAGAATCACTCACAGTATAACATTACTTAAAACCAAACGTGGTGCGGACAGATACTACATTGCAAAACTGCATACAGAGGGTAAGATTCAAAATTGCAGGGGTTATCCATACAGTAGTTTCATGTTACTTAAAAGAGCCAAGCAAAGAAACAAAGTGTTTTAAGACGCGATATACCAATAAAAAAAAGGTTTGATAACACAAGCATAAAAGCATCACAAATATCACTTTCACTGGAACATCTAAACTGGACTTGTTTTTGATGAGAGATCTTCAGAAACCAAAGTTAGCGAAGAACCAAAAAGTGCTTTGGGTTTAGCACTTATGAGTGGTTTCAGGTTTGGAAAAAGGAAGAAGACAGACCCATGTGAAGCTTTAGTTTCGTTACCGGCCAGAGCTCCTAGCCCTTTAGGTTATGATTGAGGCAATGTATCAGCACACAATTCCACTTAACCACACACCAAAAAAAGAAAATCCGATATGATGTTAATATATATCCATAGTAGAGGAAGCATGTACAAATATCTTCCTGCAGTGTACCATCAAGATACCAGATCCTTCAGAAAGTAAGAATGACTCACCCGAATAGTTGCGTAGTGCTTTGATAGCATCAAAATTTTTGTATGTATAGCCAACAAAACTTAAATCTTTGGGTGTTAATGATATCTACAAACACAAAACAAAAGTTAGATGCATTTCTAAGAATACTGAAGAGGCAAGACAAATTACCTTGTTGTTACAAAGACAAATTACTTGAACCTTAATTTGCACATAAAATTGAACTTGAGAAACTTCTTGATAAGATACAACAGCACTAAGACAAATTGGACAATTGAGATAAAAGCTTCACGATTTACTAGAGTAATGATGAATCTGCAACTCTCAAGACAATATTATGATCCTAAAAGGTTTGTGGAATTGAGCTCAAACCAAGCTTTTACATGTTCACTAGACACTCTGTTTAGATGCACATTCAGATTAGCACCTTCATTTTGTCCCATTTGATCATTGTGTCAAAAGGAATTGACATTTTTGGACACGTAAAACTTCAACAACTACTACACCTAAATCCCAAGCAAGTTAGGGTTGGCAATATAAATCCTCATTGACCGTGTTTCTTTATCTAAGTTCAAACTCATTTCATCATCATACCAAATAAAAGTAAAACTAAAAGATAGTTAAATATATATATATATATATATATATATATATAACAAACAACAACAACATACCCAGTATATTCCCACAAAGTGGGGTCTGGGGAGGGTAAGATGTACGCAGACTATACCTTTACCCCAGAATGAAGTAAAGAGGCTGTTTCCGATAGACCCTCGGCTCAAAGCAATCCAGGAGATAAAACCAATAAACAAAACAACAGATAAACACAAAACTATACTACAACAAAATAATATAAAAATCTAACTACACAAGGCACTAGCAAGTAGCCGGCGCAGAAGAAACAAAAGCTACAAGCGTAGCTTTTCAACTACTAAAAAGACAACAAAACCCCGCACTCTTCCCTACAAAGAAACCAACCAACCTACTAACCTACTACCCTAATTTGAGCCCTCCACACCTTCCTATCTAAGGTCATGTCCTCGGTAAGCTGCAAATGCACCAAATCCCGCCTAATCACCTCTCTCCAATATTTCTTCGGTCTACCACGACCTCTCATAAATCCATCCATAGCCAGCCTCTCACACCGCCGCACAGGGGCCTCTGTGCCTCTCCTCATCACATGCCCAAACCATCGCAACTTCACTTCCCGCATCTTATCTTCCACGGAAGGCACTCCCACCTTCTCTCGAATATCCGCATTCCTAAGCCTATCCCTCCTAGTAAACCCACACATCCAGCGCAACATCCTCATCTCAGCCACCTTCATCTTCTGAACGTGAGAGTTCTTGACCGGCCAACACTCCGCCCCTTACAACATAGCCGGTCTAACTGCTACTCTGTAGAACTTGCCTTTCAGTTTGAGAGGCACCTTTTTATCACACAAGACCCC
Source organism: Jaltomata sinuosa (assembly GCA_003996215.1). Classification (NCBI taxonomy): domain Eukaryota; kingdom Viridiplantae; phylum Streptophyta; class Magnoliopsida; order Solanales; family Solanaceae; genus Jaltomata; species Jaltomata sinuosa. Next base: position 52,112 of record QJPP01003350.1, on the reverse strand, counting down.
GGATGCGAGCCGCCATTTCATCCACTCTGCACCAATCCGATGGGTCACATCCTCGTCAATCTCACCATTACCCTGGATAATAGACCCAAGGTACTTGAAGCTATCTCTTTTTTGGATGACATGCGTGTCAAGCCTCACTTCCGCGTCGGTCACATATGTCACCTCACTGAACTTGCACTCCACATATTCCGTCTTGGTCCTGCTCAACCTAAACCCTTTAGACTCCAGGGTCTTTCTCCAAACCTCCAATTTGTCGTTAACTCCTTCGCGGGTCTCCTCAATCAAAACTACGTCGTCCGCAAATAACATACACCAGGGCACCTCGCCTTGAATTTGCCGCGTCAACACATCCATCACCAAGGCAAATAAAAAGGGGCTAAGGGACGATCCCTGGTGCAATCCCATCCCCACAGGGAAATGCTCGGAATCTCCCCCCGCTGACCTAACTCGAGTCTTTGCGCCATCGTACATGTCCCTAATCACCTTAGTGTATGCCATGGGTACCCCCCTGACCTCCAAGCACCTCCAAAGAACCTCCCTGGGAACTCTGTCGTAAGCCTTTTCTAGGTCGATAAACACCATATGCAAATCCTTCTTCCTCTCCCTATACTGCTCCACCAATCTCCTCACGAGATGAATAGCCTCAGTAGTCGACCGTCCTGGCATGAAACCGAACTGATTCTCAGAAATAGTCACAATTCCTCTTAACCTCAACTCCACAACTCTCTCCAAGACCTTCATGGTGTGACTCAACAACTTGATACCCCTATAGTTGTTGCAATTTTGGATGTCACCCTTATTCTTGTACAATGGAATCATCGTGCTCCATCTCCAAGCTCCGGGCATCTTCGCCGTCCTGAAAATAACATTGAACAACCCCGTCAGCCATTCCATCCCTACGCTGCCCGTACATTTCCAAAAATCCACCGGAATTTCATCAGGTCCGACCGCTCTACCCCTATGCATCCTACGAATAACACCTCTCACCTCCTCTACCCTAAAACGCCTACAATAGCCATAGTCACAACGCCTCTCCGAGTGCTCTAACTCTCCCAACACAATGCCTCCGTCGCCCTCTTCATTTAGGAGCCGATGGAAGTAAGTCTGCCATCTCTTCCTAATGCGCACATCCTCCACCAACACTTTACCATCCTCATCTTTGATGCACTTCACCTGATCAAGGTCCCGGGCCCTCCTCTCCCTAGCCTTGGCTAGCCTATACAACTTATCTCCACCTTTACCTTCTAAAGCAGCGTATAAGCTCTCGAAAGCTGCAGTCTTAGCCGCCGTAACCGCCAACTTAGCCTCTCTCCTAGCTATCTTGTACTCCTCCCTATTCTTTCGCTTCTCCTCCTCATCCTTACTTTCAACCAACTTCGCGTACGCCCTTTTTTTTGCCTCCATCTTCCCTTTTACTTCTCCATTCCACCACCAATCCCCTCGATGCTTGTCATAGCGGCCTCTCGAGACACCTAACACCTCACTAGCTGTCTCCCTTATGCAGCTGGAAGTCGCCTCCCACATACTATCCGCATCCCCTCTGCTATCCCACGCCCTCGAAGTCATCAACTTCTCCCCTATTTCTAGGGCACTACCCATAGTCAAGCTACCCCATTTAATTCTCAACCGATCATCCACCCTCTTTTTCCTTCTCTCCTGCCTAATCTCCAAGTCCATCACCAAGAGCTTATGCTGGGTCGAAAGGTTCTCACTCGGTATTACCTTGCAGTCTTTACACAGACCACTATCCCCCTTCCTAAGGAGCAAAAAATCAATTTGCGTCTTGGCCACCGAACTACGAAAGGTAACCAAATGCTCCTCTTTTTTCGGGAAGCTCGAATTTGCTACCCACAACCCAGAGGCTCTAGCAAAATCCAATAGGGACGCCCCTCCTGCATTCCTCTCCCCGAAACCAAAACCTCCATGCACCTCAGCGTAACCCCAGGGGATGACCCGATGTGCCATTGAAATCCCCACCTATGAAAATCTTCTCAGAGTTTGGTACCCCTCTCACCACCTCGTCCAACGCCTCCCAAAAGCCCGCCTTCTCCTCCTCATCCAAACCCGCGTGCGGCGCGTAGGCACTAATAATATTCAGAGTAGAACCTCCAACGACTAACTTGATCAACATCATCCTATCGTTGACCCTCGTGACCTCAACCACATGCTCCCGAAGCTCCTCATCAACTAAGATGCCTAGGCCATTCCTATTCCTAACGCCTCCCGAGTACCACAACTATATATATATATATATAACAAAAGTTAATAATATTAAAAGTTCTCTAGAAAAACAAATTTATGAATGTAACAACTTGTATATATATCAAAAGGCAGCACTTGGGTAGTGCTGAAAAGGGTAATTCCAAAATCATATAAGAGAGCCTAAAGGAGATATCCGGGGCTACATAGCTGTGTCATTACAATTTGCCTGTTAGATCTATCAAATCCCCTGTCCCCCCCAAAAATTATGTTTATCCAAAAGTTGTAAAAACTAAGACACTTCATCCTAAGTTTGTGAATGGAGATGCTTGGGTCTTCAAAGGTCCTTGTGTTTATCTCGGTCCAAATTGTCCACCATATGCAGGCTGGTAACAATTGCCACCAATTTACTCCCTTTGTGATAAGAATCGGATTACTTGAATAAACAAGAAAATAATGCGGAAGCGAAAAGACTAAGATTAAAGGCAATTAAAAGATATGTGAAATTTGAGAATAAAATCCCCAAATTTCAAGAATAGTGCTAAGAACCCTAATTTATCTTAGTATTCATAAATTAGTGGATTAAAACTAATTATGATACTAATAGAGTCAATTCAAGAACTTAGATCAAAAGTGATCTAGACCCCTATTTCGAAGAAATTAGAGACAATAATTAGTATAAGACTAATTACCTTCTTTAATTTACGAATAAGAACCAAAGATATCAAGTTAAAGAATTGATCTTACCTCTTAAAGAATCGTTCTTATAAGGTTGCAAGATAAATCCATTGTCACTACACACAAAGGTGTACAGAAGAGAAACCTCTCAAATAATATTAATCATAATGTTCTTCATAAAAATAATAAAATCCATCCCTATATATAGGGAGAAACCTATCCTAAATAGCATGGGATTCGAATTCTACTTTTATGGAAATAAATAGTAAAACCTAACTAGGAAACTTTAAACTAGGAAACTTTTAAACTAAGAAACTTTTAAACTAGGAAACTTTAAACTAGGAAACTTTAAACTAGGAAAGCAAGTAAAATAATACCAAAATTCTTCCTAAAATTAGCTAACAAAAATAAAGGGAAAAAGTGTCAAAACTTGACACCAAAGTCACCCCAAAGCAGCCCCACGTTGGGCAGGAATTTTAGCCCTTTTGGGCTTGAGATTTCAGCACCTTTGAGCATGCAAATCAGCCTCTCCTTGGCTCCTTTGAATCTCCATGTGGCAGCTCCTTTGACTCTCCTTTGGGCCTTCATGTGGCAATGGAAATTCAGCTTCTTCGGCCTCTCCTTTGAGGTTTAATGAGACCCAAATTTTCCTCTTCTTTAGCTTGAACTTGGATTATGGAATATGTGTACTACTAAGACCACTTGTTATCGTAATTCTTGGGCTCATTCTCGGATCTTTCTTTCACTATAAACATCTTCGTAATTTTCGATTGAAACCCACCAACTTGAATAGAGGTATGCCACTGTGGATGCTATCACTTTGTTTTGCCTATCTCCTTCCAGTTGCTTAGTAGATCAAAGGTGGTTCTTGGCATGACCTAGTCGATTCCTAGAATACAAAAGAACATGTTCCACAGGCTTGCAGTTGTTTCAAAATGTATGAATAGGTGTTTAAATGTTTTTTTCAAAAGACAAGGGTAACTTTGTATTCACAAAAAACTCATCATCCAAGAAATGATGAGGTGGGAACTTACAACCCCATAGTGTGAAAAATATCCTCAAAGAGGACTACAAACTTTACAAATTTCCTATGAAATCAACTAGAGCTACTGTATCCCCCACCATATCCTGTTTACATCAAAAAAAGAGGAAACTGAGGCACTGCAACTTGATCTTCTGAATGCTGCTGCTTTTACCTTCAAAACATCTGTCATTTCTTTCCTTCCATAGAGTCTACCAGATGCATACTGGGATACTCTTCCACCAATCTTCACTTGCCCCTCTGCTTCCAATTCCTTTCGAACTACTGAGAAGTTCCAAGGTGGTCCTTGGCATTACCCAACTAACACCTAGTATACATAAGAACATGTTCCACAGATTTATAGCTTTTTGCAATGCAAGAATAGGTGACCATTGACCTCTACTTCCTGATTACACGTAAAACACTTTGAGCAAATTTGTAAACCTCTTCTCTGTAGCACTTCATGAGTTAGACAGCCTATTCTAACCACCCGTCAAGCAAAACAAGACACTTTTAGAGGACTTTTGACCTTCCAAATTAGCTTCCAAGGCCAAGTTACTGTTATTCCTCACCCAGTAGCATGATTTTAACTGTGAAAACTCCTTTGCTATGTAGTATCCAAACTGATTTGTCTGCTCGAATGGAAGCAGAATACCTGGGAAAGAGTTCAACACCTGAAGCAGCCTTGCTATTTCAACCACTTCCCAGAGTTCAACACCTGAAGCAGCCTTGTTATTTCAACCACTTCCCGATCATTCAGGCCTCTTCTGAAGATCACATCCAACCCTTGAGGAGTCCATACACATGAAGCAGTGGCATTTCTTTGTCGGCTTAAAATGTACCATTGAGGGAATAGGACTTTTAGACTGTCTTCTCCTATCCAGAGGTTCTGGAACTGTTTTCATTCCATGTCCCACTTTTAAGGAAATGTTGGTTTTGAACTATGGCGACATGTGAACTCATATGGATCAAGCAACTACTTAGAAGTTGAAATTTGGAGAGCTTAAAAAATGGAACTTGTGTGCGATAATGAAACTACACTTCACATTTCATTGAATCCAGTGTTTCACGCGAGGATCAAGCACATAGAGATTGATTGTCATTTTGTCAAAGAGTATGGTACTCTCAGGAGACATGTCACAAAGTTCATGCGGTCAAATGATCAGCATGCAGATATATTCACCAAGTCCCTAACCGACCTCAGAACAACTTCTATATGTAGCAAGCTTGGTACGTATTATTTGTATCTAGCAGCATGAGGAAGAGTGTTAGAATCGTTGTGAATATTCTAGAATGTATGTAAATATAGTAGATAGCTTAATTTACTCCTATCGTAATTATGTATTGATTTCCTTTCCATTTTAAGACATGTAAATATAGTTATTTAAACCCCAATAGCTTGAGGGAATAATCAAGCCAAGTTCTCTCTTACTTCGCTTCACAATGGCCATTTAAAATTTTATCTAATCGTGTATGACCGCACATCCATCTTTGCCCGCATCTCTACAACACTCATCTTGTGGAAATGTTGGACTTTAGCAACCTAATATTCACTACTACATAACATTGTCAGTCTTATAATTGTTCCGTAGAAATTACCGTTTACTTTGGTAGGCATCCTTCTATCTCATAGCACCTCGGTAGCACTTCTCCATTTCAACCATCCTATTTTAATTCTAACTTTTAATTGGATAATAACAAATTGACATGTAGAAGTCAAAGTAAATGAACACCATACTATTACAACAACAACTACGCCTCAGTCCCAAACAACACTATTAATTCATACTAACGGGAGCACAGGGATGTCCAAATGCTTAGGTTTTATCTGATCGTGTATTACATAACATAGGTATTTATTATCTGTTGTTTGCCAATTCGTACTACAAAAGTCTAGATTGAGGCCTTTTTTGAAAAACAAGTCTAAAGTGAGGTTATCGTGGTACAACTTGTATATCTATGAAAAATTGAAAAATTATTTAGACAGTATTCTTTTAATTTAACAAAGTAATATAGATACAGCTTTAAAGTAAATCTGGGTAAACTCTCCCTGCTTCCCTCTTTTGCTCTTTTCTGTGCAAGAAGTTCAATCATGTCTCATAGAGCTAAGAGAAGATGCATAAACTCTGAGAGCAACAAATTCTTACCATATTTGAAAGTTATTGAAATAGATAAAGAATAGAATTAATGCTTACAAACCTTCCGAGAAGGACCTGAGCCAGATCTCGCCGGTGTTGAATGATCAGATCTCGCCGGTGTTGAATGATCCATCTATGAAAAATCCAAAATTCAAGTTATAAAGAAAAGCACACTCATGAAGTATAGGATAAAAGAGAAAAATGAAAGAGTGTGTGTGCTGAATTGTGTGTACCATACCATTCAAAAATTTAAACTAATAAAAAGGGAAAACTTATGTTTACTTTATTATGTCATTAACACACCTCCTCACATGCGAGTTAGATTCCTTTTTTGAGCTAAGAACATGAAATATTTTGATGTAGTGGTAAGATTCAAACTTAAGGCCTTTTCTGCTATGCTAACAAATAGTATTGTGTGCATCTTTCCTCTAAAGCTTAAGAAGCTAGAGGGACATTTTTTGTTTTATTTCATTATGCCTTAACAATATGAAGAAGAATGGTTATGACTTAGTATAATTACATATTCTTTTGATAACACGTAGAAGAATGGCATGTAGGATTTAGTATAATTCCATATGTTTTTAACAATACAAAAAAGAACGGCACATGTGACTTACTTTAGTTCCATCATATTTTGCATAAGGCACAAAATGTAAAACATCTTCTCATTACAACAACAACATACCCATTGTAATCCCATGAGCGATGTCCGGGGAAGGTAGAATGTACGTAGACCTTTCCCCTATCTCATAGAGATAGAGAGGTTGTTTCCGATTAGACCCCCGGCTAAAATAAGGCCTGCCAAACAGTTTGAAAAGAAGAGGATACAGATATGGGAGCAATAACAACAACAAATTAATGCGAAATGGGGAGTGTTACACAACTACCAGGAGAAAGAACAGTAACAAAAGCAAGATAATGCAATAATCGAAGCACAAAAAACACTAGTGAAAGACGAAATCAAAGAATAAGAAACTACAAGAATAGTGCTAATACTACTGGTAAGAAGGAAGATCAAGGTATGACCATCAAGCCTATCCCGCAGGGAAGCGAGAGAACGCTCAACTATCAATTAACCTTCTACACCAATTCGCGACCTTCAAACTCTCTTATCTAAGGTCATGTCCTCGGTAAAATCCAGATGCGTCATGTCCTGTCTAATCACTTCCACCAATACTTCTTCAGTCTACTTCTACCACTCCTAACACCCGCCATAGCCAATCGCTCACACCTCTTCACTGGGGCATCTATACTTTTTTTCTTCACATGTCCAAACCATCTCAGTCTCGCTTCCCTCATCTTGTCCAGCACGGAGATCACTCCTACCTTGTCTCGGATATCTTCATTCCTAATCTTGTCTCTCCTAGTATGCCTGCACATCCACCTCAACATCCTCATTTCCGCCACTTTTATCTTTTGAACATGACAGTTCTTAACATGCCAACCTCTGTCCCATACAACATAGTCGGTCTAACCACCCCTCTGTAGAACTTACCTTTAAATTTTAGCAGTACCTTTTTATCACACAAGACCCAGGAGGTGAGCCTCCATTTCGCCCATCCCGCACCAATACGATGTGCGACATCATCGCCGATCTCTCCATTACCTTGAATTAAAGTCCCCAGGTGCTAGAAACATCCTCTCTTGGGGATGACCTGAGAATCAAGCCTCACTTCCGCGTTGACTTCAGGTGCAGCATCACTGGACTTACACTCCAAGTATTCAGTCTTGGTCCTGCTCAACCTGAACCGTTTACTACAGTGTTTGTCTCCAACCTCCAGCCTAGCATTAACTCCACTGCGAGTCTCGTCAACCAATACGATGTCATCTGCGAATAACATACACCATGGCACCTCACCTTTGATATGACGCGTCATACGTCAGTTCATCCATAACCAGTGCAAAATGAAACGAGCTAAGAGCCGATCTCTGGTGCAACCCCATCATGACGGGGAAGTACTCTGAGTCTGAGTCTCCTCACAAGGTGTATAGCTTCTATGGTAGAAAGCCCCAGCATGAACCCGAACTGGTTCTCGGTAATGGACGCAACCCTCCTTACCCTCATCTCCACCATTCTCTCCTACATTTCCATAGTATGGCTCAACAACTTGATACATCTATAGTTGTTCTTGTACAACGGAATCATCTTACTCCCTCCATTCTTCAGGCATCTTCGTTGTCCTAGAAATAACATTAAACAACTTAATCAACAACGCCAAACCTGTCATACCAATGTTCTTCCAAAACTCCACCAAAATCTCATCAGGCCCAGTCGCTCTTCCCCTGCTCATCCTACGAATAACACACTTGAGCTCGTCAACCTTTATAGACCTGCAATACCTGAAATCCCGCCGCCTCTCGGAGTGCTCCAACCTCTCCAACACAATGTCCCTGTCCCTTTCTTCGTTCAATAGTGTACAGAATTAGGACTGCCACCTCTGTCTATTGAGTGTCTCGTCCACCAATACTCTGCCATGCTCATCTTTAATGCACTTCACTTGGCCAGGTCTCGAGCTTTCCTCTCTCTCACCATCTTGGCTAGCCCATACAGCTTTTTATCTCCGCCTTTGTCCCCTAATTCCTCATACAAGAGTTTGAAAGCTGTCGTTTTCGCCGTCATAACCGCCAACTTCGCCTACTTCCTCGCCACTTTATATACTTCTCTCGTCGTCCTCTTATCCTTCTCATTCTTGCTCTCCACCAACTTCACATAAGCCGCCTTCTTTGCTTCTAGCTTTCATTGGACTTCACCATTCCACCACAAATCTCCTCAGTGTCCACCAGAGTTACCCTTCGAAAGCCCCAACACCTCCGCTTCCATTATGAAACTAGTCGCATCCCTACTGCTTCCCCAGGCCCCATAGCCACCAACTTCTCCCCTACAACCTGAGCTCTGATAGAGTCAAGTCACTCCATCTGATCCTTGACCGATCATACCCAGTCCTCTTCTTCCTCTTCAACTTAATCTCCAAATCTATAGTCAAAAGCTTATGTTGAGTAGTAAGATTCTTGACCTGAATAACCTTACAGACCTTACAAAGGCCTCTATCACCCTTCCTAAGAAGTAAGTAATCAATCTGAGTCCTAGCCACCACGCTACGAAAGGTAACCAAGTGGTTCTCCTTCTTTGGGAAACTCGAATTTGCTATCACCAACTCAAAAGCTCGAGCGAAATCCAAAAGTGCGACTCCTCCGTCGTTTCGATCCCCAAAACCAAAACCACCATGCACATCGTCATAGCCCCTAAAGGTTGTCCCGATGTGACCATTGAAATCCCCTCCTACGAATAACTTCACGGTGGGTGTTCAGAACTATACATGCCCATATATGTGACTAACGTAAACTAGAGAAGGAGATAAAGGAGAAACTCAACTTACATACTACATGCACTTCAGTAAACTGTGAGCATCTTTATAAAACAAACTTTCTACTGATATAGTAAGGAAACTCCGAATGAATGTTATGCAAAGGTAGAGAATTTAGAAAAAAAGTGTGATTCTCTTCAAAACCGTATCTAAAAATCTATACTAAATGGGATACCAAAGGTACTCCAAATAATCTTATAATTTGAGCATATAACTAGTTTAATGAGAAAAGCATCAAACTATTGTTCAAAAAATTAACCAGTCAAGGGGTAGATATATTGGAAACAGCCGGCAGTGGAAAGCAGATCAAATGAGAAAGTGGAGTTCATCGAAAACAACTCTAATCGAATAGAGAGATGGATGAACAGGAAGGGTTCCTGATGAATCGTTTTCTTCTTTTCTCTATTTACTAAAACTTTGTCATTACTTTCCTTGCAGATTCTGAGAAGACGGTGAAAATTACTCGAAAGTTGCAGTTCTTTTTTTTCAGAATGGTAACATTCAGTTCATTTATCACTTGATGCAGCTAGCGGGAACTTCGTTACAATATCAGACTATTATTATCAATTAACCAAGTAGAGAGCAACTATACAGGAGATCAAAAGAATAAAAAGAGTGTATAATTATGCGCGCTTTTGGTACTTTTGTACCCAACCTCGTCAAACTTCATAAAATTCTGAGTGTCCAGCTCCCCATTAACTTCTGGTTTGAAGGCTGCCTCCATCTCATAAAGCTTATCCCACATAATATCCTTGAACCAAGGATGAGCCTGATAAATCCCACCTGGAATAAGTTTACCAGAAGGAACAGAAAAACATGTGATGAAACTAATTGGATATAATTGATTGCTATAGTACCTTAATTTGGTTTGCACCTCCTCCAGTGCCAAGTCTATGTTCAACATCACACAGCAACCTGCAAATGAGATCCTTTGCCTCTGCTGACAGTTTGGCATCTTCGGGAAATTTCAGCTGATTTCTCCAATGGACAATCTAGCACCACAACACACATAGTCAGGATATGATAGATAAGGAAGAACTAGGCCGCAAAGAGTTATACTGAAGGTGTTTGGGTGATCTTATAAGCTGGTTTGGCTTAAATAGTGTTTGGTAAACACCAAAAGTATTTATATATCTAATGCTTATAAAACAAAATCAGCCAAAAGCCATAAGTTGGTCAACCGCAACTTAAAACTTTTTAGCTTATAGGCTATGCTTCTCAGATCCTTCAAAATCCTTGTTGCACCCGACACGATTTGGGTGTGGGTATGGGAACCTCACTAGTTCTGATCAACTTAACTTGGATGATTCGACTGCACCTATAGTCAAGCAGTATATGTTGATTGAGTATTTGATTTATTTTGGGTTTGTCATATATATAATCACAGAAGAATATGTGTAATATAGTAGGTCACTAGATTTACTCCTATTGTAATTATACATTGATTTTCTTTCCATTTTAGGACATGTAAACATAGCTATTTTAACGCAATATCTTGAGGGAATAATCAATCCAAGTTCTCTCTTATTTTCTCTTCCTCTTCACCTGGTACCAGACCTGGTTGAGGCCAGCAACATACAGAGAGAAATATCTGTCATCCTGCCATATTCCAGTGACTTTCACGGCTGTCCGAAGTTAACTTTATTTCTATCGTAGTTGCGATCAAACCAACACCACCATGAGATCCGGAACACCGATGCCAGCAAAACCCAGTCAGCTTCGTCGCCATCTGCCACCCCACGTGCGGACCAGAGGAGTGGAGATTCCAGCGAGACCTGCACACACGCCGGCGCGTGAGCCTTCCTCCGACCATTTCCCGATGAGTTTCTTTCTCCTTGCCCCTCGTTCGGAGTCTACCCATCCAGGTTAAACTGAATCCCCACCACTTTCCAGTGAGACAGTTCACTTCCGGCTAATGTTTTCACTGTTTCTGGCGAGATCTGTTCTGTTCCCGACTTCATATCATTATTATTCTCTGGTAATAGTCTCTTGCTCTCAAATTGAGGTTACTTCATCTAATATTTGAAAAATGACACTCGAATTGGATGTTTCTGGTTCTAAAACCATAGTTTCCAGCAATTCAAACCACTTTATCACTATTGAACCCTTGATAAATAGTGTAAATTACTTATCTTGGTCACCTTCAATTCAACTGTGGTGTAAGGAACAAGGTGTTTAGGATCACCTAATTAAACAGGCCAAGGATATTAATGAAAAGGATAGGGAAGAATTAGAGAAGATTGATGCTCAATTATGTAGTCTATTGATTCGAAATAGATACCATTGTACTTGGGAACTTGTTCCTCTTGGGGCCTACTCATTTAAGCTAGAGACAAGCTATGATTAACGAGATGTCTGCCTTACACTCTAATGGTACTTGGGAACTTGTTCCTCTATCTCCAGGTAAGTCTAAAGTTGGTTGTCGTTAGGTATATTCGGTGACGGTTGGCCGTGATGGAAAGATTGATCGATTAAAGGCACGACTGGTTATCAAGTGCTATACACAAATTTTAGACTTGATTATGGTGATACCTTCTCCTATGTGGCTAAAATTGCTGCAATACGTCTTTTTTTATCTATGGTTATTGTTCTCCATTGGTCTCTCTACCTGTTGAATATTAAAAATGTTTTTCTTCTTGGTGATCTTGAAAATGAGGTAAATATGGAGCAACCACCAGGTTTTGTTGCTTAGAGGGAGTCTAGTAATGTGGTGTGCAGATTACGATGATCACTTTATGGCCTGAAGCAGCCTCCTTGTGCATGGTTCAGCAAATTTAGAATGGTTCGAAGTGAAGCTGCTCATTATGCGTTATATAGCCACTCTACTCCGAATTGTGCACGTATTTGGTGGCTTACATTGATAACATAGTCATCACAAGTAATGATGAAGAGGGAATTACCAAGTGGAAACATCACCTGTTTCAGCACTTTCAGATTAAGGATCTTGGTCGACTGAGGTACTTCTTAGGCAATGAGGTAGCTCAATCCAAATCAGGAATTGCCATTCCACAGAGGAAGGTATGCTCTTGATATTCTTGAGGAGACAAGGATAACAGATTGTAGGCTTATTGATACTCCGATGGATCCAAACGTTAAGCTCCTACCGGGCCAAGGGGAGCCTCTTAGTGATCCTGGAAAATATAGGAGGTTGGTGGAAAACTTAAATTATCTCACTGTGACTCGACACTGCCTTCCCGGTTGGTGTTGTAAGTCAGTTCTTGGATTCTCCTTGTGACAATCATTGGTATACAGTTATTATCATTCTTCGATGCATAAAATCTTCTCCAGAGAAAGGACTATTTTACAAAGACCGGGGACATGAGAAAATTGTTGGATATACTGATGCAGGCTGGGCAAGGTCACCTTCCAACAGAGAAGTTGACCCTCCAACAGCGATCAACGTCTGGATACATGTTCAAGTTGGGAAAAATTTGGTGTTTTGAAAAAGTAAGAAACAACACGTGATTACTAGATCGAGTACAGAAGCAGAATATTGGACTATGGCAGTTGCTACATGTGAACTCATATGGATCAAGAAACTACTTAAGGAGTTCTAATTTAGAGAGATTAAAGAAATGAAACTTGTTCACATTGCATCCAATCAGTTCCACAAGACCAAACACATAGAGATTGATTTCCGTTTTGTCAGAGAGAAGGTACGCTGAGGAGACATCGTCACAACGTTCGTGCGGTTAAATGATCAACTTGCAGACATATCCACCAAGTCACCGACCGATCCTAGAACAAGTTAAATAATATATGTCGCAAATTTGGCCCATATGATTCGTATGCAGCATGTTGAGGGAGATTGTTGGAAACCTTGTGAATATTCTAGAATATGTGTAAATACAGTAGGTTGTTTGATTTACTTCTATTGTAATTATGTAGTGATTTTCTTTTCGTCATAGGACATGTAAACATAGTTATTTAAACCCAATAGCTTGAGGGAATAATCAACCCAAGTTTTCTCTTACTTCCTCTTCTGCTTCACAATCACATTAAGTACTAGAACACTTTGCTATATTACAAGATAACTTACGAATAAAATATGAAGTGTCTACAAAGAATTTAGTTATACTAGCCTTAATATAATAATTTCAATTAGTTGTCAAAATATTACCTACATACATCGTAATATCCATTTATTGGTTGTAACATAATACTAGTGCTCATACTCCTATCCATATCATCTTAAATCATAAGATTTAGGTAATGACGAATCCAACTTCTAGATCTGCACTCTTATCGCCCACAACCACATCCGAGCAACATAGCTCATATGCACTTTTGGTTTGACAAAAAAATTTACTATTTTGTCTCTAACCTTTTTAGTAATTACCAAAATACCCTTACCAAAATAAAACCCTAACTCTTTCCATTAATTTCCAAAATTCATTCTTCTTACTACTTACAAACTTTAGCCACACTACTACTACAACAACAACAACAACATACCCAGTGTATTCCCACAACGTGGGGTCTGGGGAGGGTAGAGTGTACGCAGTCCGTACCACTACCTCAGAGGTGAGGTAGAGAGGCTGTTTCCGATAGACCCCCGGCTCAAGACAAAAACAGTCTAAAAATAAGCTAACAAGGGCGTAACAAAGATACAGGATACAAAAAAAACATGATAAAACTACAAGAGACGATAGGAAGTAATATGTAGTAACAAACAACAGACAGAAGCAGAACACTGCCACAAAATACTACTACGAGGAATCCAAGAACCAAAAAAACTATAAGCGTAGCACTACGATTACTAGTCGGGACAACAAGGAAAAACACTCCTACCTACTAGCCTACACACATTTCTACCTACTACTCTTCTACCCTAATCCGCGTCCTCCACACCTTCCTATCTAGGGTCATGTCCTCGGTAAGCTGCAACTGCGCCATGTCCTGTCGAATCACCTCTCCCCAATACTTTTTCGGTCTACCTCGTCCTCTCCTGTAACCATCCATAGCCAACCTCTCACACCTCCGCACTGGAGCATCCGTGCCTCTCCTCCTCACATGTCCGAACCATCTCAACCTCGCTTCCCGCATCTTATCTTCCACCGATGCCACACCCACCTTATCTCAGATATCCTCATTCCTAATCCTATCTCTCCTAGTAAACCCGCACATCCATCGCAACATCCTCATCTCCGCCACCTTCATCTTTTGAATATGGGAGTTCTTTACTGGTCAACACTCTACTCCATACAACAAAGCTGGTTGAACCACCACTCTGTAGAATTTGCCTTTAAGTTTAGTAGGCACCTTCTTATCACACAAAACTCCAGATGCGAGCCTCCATTTCATCCACCCAACACCAATACGGTGAGTGACATCCTCATCGATCTCTCCATTTTCCTGGATAATAGACCCAAGGTACTTGAAACTCCCTTTCTTTTGGATGACCTGTGTATCCAGCTTCACTTCTACGTCATCATCCTGAGTCGCCTCACTGAACTTGCACTCCATATATTCAGTCTTGGTCCTGCTCAACCTAAACCCCTTAGCCTCGAGGGTCTGTCTCCAAACCTCCAACTTAGCATCAACTCCTCCGCGAGTTTCGTCGACCAAAACTACATCATCCGCAAATAACATGCAGAATGGCACCTCACCTTGGATTTGCCGCGTCAATACATCCATTACCAAGGCAAATAAAAAAGGGCTAAGGGTCGATCCCTGGTGCAACCCCATTAACACGAGAAAGTGCTCCGAATCTCCTCCCATAGTTCTAACGCGAGTCTTGGCCCCCTCATACATGTCCTTAATTGATCTGGTGTACGACACGGGTACACCTCGAGCCTCCAAGCACCTCCAAAGAACCTCCATAGGGACTTTATCATACGCCTTTTCTAGATCGATGGACACCATGTGCAAGTCCTTCTTCCTTTCCCTGTACTGCTCCACCAGTCTTCTAAGGAGATGAATAGCTTCTGTAGTCGAGCGTCCTGGCATATAGACGAACTGGTTCTCGGAAATAGGCACGATCTGTCTCAACCTCAACTCCACCACCCTCTCCCAGACCTTCATAGTGTGGCTTAGCAATTTGATACCCCTATAGTTGTTGCAACTCTGAATATCGCCCTTGTTCTTGTACAAAGGAATCATCGTGCTCCATCTCCAAGCTTCAGGCATCTTTGCCGTTCTGAAAATACCATCAAACAACTCGGTTAGCCACTTCACACCTGTCTCACCCGAGCTCTTCCAAAAATCAACGGGAATCTCATCTGGCCCCGTCGCCCTACCCCTACGCATCTTATGAATCGCAACCTTAACCTCCTCAACCCTTATACGGCTACAAGAATCATAGTCACGACGCCTCTCTGAGTGTGCCAAATCTCCCAGCACAAAGCTTTTGTCCCCCTCTTCATTCAAGAGTCCATGGAAGTTTAGCCACACTACTATTAGTGTAAAAAAAATTTAAGACATCTCAGTTTTTAACACTTTTTTCAAATACATCAACTGCTTATTATTTTCTTTTTTACCAGTGTTCGATCCAACTTGCACGCACCTCGAACTAATTCATGGGGTGCCTGCTACTTCCCACCAGCACAGTACCAAGTAACTATATCCACCGAGGCTTGAAATGGGAAGAAATTACCTAATGTTTTTGCCTCCACTACGATTTGAATCTGAGACCTCGTGGTTCAACTGCTTATTATTAGTTCATCAATCCATCCCAACATGTCATTGCTTATTTATAATCAGTTTCAGCACTAAAAGATTATTTTCTTTCAAAATGGTGGCTCATAGTCATGGCTTATAGCTGGTAATGGTGCAAAAAGGAAAGTCAAAAGTTGTAGTGGATGGAAGCATATCAATGTGAATGCTATACTCCTATTCAAGACTTCAAAGCACAAATAGATAAGTTAAACTCACTGGGGTCACGTTAAGCAATCAGTGCCTTTAAGTATTAGGCAAAAAGGACACATCAGGTGTTCAAGTTGTCCCACTAATGTGTCGAACAGAAATTAGGTTCTCACTCAGACAAAATACTGTACTAGGCGCTAACTTGTACTTTTCAACCTTTGTTCCTCATTTGATTGATTTTAACTGTGAAAGTAGAGGGTGACCGATCTTCTCTCATCACACCTCTGAAATATTCTAATCAAACAAAGAAAACATGGCTCAAGAAGTAGGGGGACATACCTGGCAATACAAGATAAATGAAGTTGAAACTAGTGCCTTGGAATATTAGGGGGCTGAATTGTGGCAGAATAGTGTGTTTTCAGGAAACAAAGCTAATGGCGGATATTACAATTGGGTTAACCATGTCCAATTGGAAGCTAGTGGGACTAGGGGTGACGTTATAATGTGGGACAAAAGGGAATGGGAGATTCCTTATAAGGTGAACTGCTTTACTTTGCTTCTGGTTAAAGAAGCAGTGCTGACACATGAGAATTTGAATAAGAGAGGCTTTCATCTGTGTTCTAGATGGTCTTTAGGAGGGGAACATGTTGTGACAATCAACCATATTTTTTTACATTGTATGTGGACAGACCAGTTGTCGAAGTTGTTCATCTATCCGAGGAGGATTAAATGGGTGAGGCCAGGGAACATAAAAGGACTACTAAACTGCTGGAACAAGGATGGCAATGCAGCCAAAAAAGGACAGTGTGGAAAGAAAGGTATAGGAGATGTTTTGAAGACGAGCAGAGCAACTTGCAGGAGTTTAAAATGAATTGTTTAGCTCAATTTTATTCTTGGTGTAAACAGAAATAAATAGCTCAAACAGAAGAAATTTTTATGTTTTAGACTATGCATAGGAACAACAAATAGATGTTCAAGTTGTAAGTTGTAATACTTTTCAAGGGGGACTACATATTTTGATGCAGTATACCTATGGCGATATAGATTAACTGCTGCCATTCTCAAAAAAAAAAAAAAAAAAAAAAAAACAAAAATAGTCAAGGGAAAGTCAGAAAAGCAGGAACTATGCTACCTTCCTGCAAGTAGTTATTGGATCATCGGAGTAGAACGGAGGGTAACCAATGAGCATTTCATACATAATTGCACCAAGGGACCACCTGTAGGTTGTATGGTAGATAAAAAAATGAGAAATGGATAAAGCACAGCATGGTTCAATTTTCATTAGAAAAATACAAATAGGTAGTTAACACAAATAGTTAGAAGACGAAGGCATTTTTCTCCAGTTCTACCAAGCTAAAGCAAAACCATAAGAGAAATATCTTTGGATATAGTTGTGCGGCCATTGAAGTTCCCATCAAACCCGGTGACATCAAACCCGGTGACATAAATATTTCATAAGCACAACATGACTCACCTTTCTTTAGAAATATAATTAGTTGGTAATTTACGGATGCGGTTACGGTGGCAAAGACGACAGCTTTTGAATGCCTGTATGTTGAACTAGGGGACAAAGGCGGGGATGAGAAATTGTATAGGATCGCGAAAGCGAGAGAGAGGAAGGACCGAGACTTGGATCAAGTGAAGTGCATCAAGGATGAGGAAAGCAAGGTGTTGGTGGAAAAGACCCTCACTAAGCAAAGATGCAAGCATACTTCCACAAACTCTTGAATGAAGAAGGGGACAGAGACATTGTGTTGGGTTATTTGGAGCACACTGAGAGACATCGGGACTTTGGCTACTGTAGGTGGATTACGGTTGAGGAGGTCAAACGTGCTATTAGTAGGATGAGCAGGGGAAGAGAAATCGGACCAGATGAGATTCCGCTGGAATTTTGGAAGAACACAGACAAGGCAGGTATGGAGTGGTTAACTGGGTAGTTTAATGTTATTTTTAAGACGGCAAAAATGCCCGAAGAATGGAGGTGGAGTACAATGGTTCCATTGTACAAGAACAAGAGTGATATCCAAAACTGTAACAATTACAGGGCATCAAGTTGCTAAGTCACACTATGAAAGTTTGGGAGAGTGGTGGAGATGAGGGTGAGGAGAGGGGTGTCCATCTGGGGCGATCGACTACTGAAGCCATCCATCTTGTGAGGAGACTAGTGGAGAAATACAGGGAAAGGAAGAGGGACTTACGTATGGTGTCCATTGACCTTGAAAATGCCTATGACAAAGTCCCAAGGGAAGTCCTCTGGAGGTGCCCGGAGGGTATAGATGTACCGGTGATTTACATCAGGGCGATAATGGACATGTATGATGGAGCCAAGACTCGGGTTAGAACGGCGGGAGGAGACTCGGAGCACTTCCGAGTTGAGATGGGGTTGCACCAGGGATCATTTCTTAGCCCGTTCCTGTTTGTCTTGGTGATGCATGAATGTAACACCCCAAGTGTTAGGCTAAGATTTGAACCGTTCTAAGTGTGTAGTTAGACCCAAATCCGATGAATGCTATTGTACCTAGGTGTTAAGATCAATTCCTAAGTGTGGAAAGTGCTATGGATATGAGTTAAGGTCTTAAGGAACCTCTAGCACATAGTTAAGTTGAAAGTTTCTCTACCGATTAAGTTTGTGTATAAGTTTCTAATAGGGTCAACTTCAAACGGTCATTCCTCCCATTATATGAAGAGTTACATGGCCTAGGATCCACCAAATTATAGGTTTTCGAGTCTTCTTTCCAACGCCATTGACCGTTCGTCAATCCGAGTCCGGAGCAAAAAGTTATGGGCAGTTTAGTGAGACACTTCCCAAAGAGCGCGATGGGGACCACGGCACGAGGCTGGGAGAGTGCTATGGAAACTGCGGCACTGGGCTGGGAATGCACGATGGGCCCGCGGCGCACCTCTGCCCTTCCCAGACAAGATTTTCCTCAACTCTCTTCATTCGAAGGGTGTTTTAGTCATTATACCTCTTTGGAAACCGTCCCTTTTAACCTTAAAATGCCCCAACTCATCTTATTTCTCAGAGAACGATTGAAAACCCTCCCCTCTCTCCCTCAAACTCCCAAGTCTCAATTCCCAAGAGAAGATCAAAGCTAGGGTTCTTCTGCAAAGGGGTTACTTCTCCAATCTCATCGCTAAGGTATGTAAGAGTGTCCTAAGCTAAGAAACTCTTTGATTTCAGTCATTTATGTTCATTAATTCCCTTTTTTATGAGTTAGGGTTAGAGCCATGTCCCTTGAATATGAATAAATCCATAATCTATCTATGTCACTTTTGAAGTCTCTCTATTTATGTTTCTATTCCATGAAATTTGTGATGTATGTAGAACTACCCTAAATCTTGTAAGATTTAATAATCATGTTCCCTCATGTCTACCCAATGCATCAAGTATTAAATTTGAATGAAAGACAAGTTCTTTAGCAAAGTTATTTCATGAATGTTTTTCCCAAAAGAAATGTTTTTCCTTATTTTTCTAAAATGTGTCCTTGGGTTGTCACTATTGTTTTTAAATTCATGTTTCGGGTAAAGATTGAAATGAATTTGTAAATTCAAACCTTTTGATGAACTCTATTATTTTATTGTAAGCCTATAATCTTTTTGAAAGAAACTTCTATATCCCTATAACGAGGCGGTGAACTATGAATGGACGACTTGCAAGTCTTGGTATGACGATACCATCATGATATGAACCTCTTTATGTTTAATGGATGATTTGTGAGATGAAGGTGATTTATGTTTAAAAGGTGATTGACGAGATTAACATGAATAAAATATGGGCTTAAAGAGAATTAGATGGTTAACCGACGGTGTGAGTCCAAAGAGGCTCACTACCCGAAACTGCGTTTGCCGACGTAGGTATGGTTTGTTCTGTATATTCGGACAACTTTAGATGCTTCCTCAACGAGGATGATGTATGCATGCATAGATGTTGTTATATACAGAAGGATCCCGATTCATGCAGAAAACATGGATTTGGGGCTCAGCCGGTCGGGTGTTGATCGGACACACATAGCCCGTGGTGTATTATGTACATGATGTCAGTTAAACCATCTAGTTCAGAAGTAAATCAAATAATGTAAATGAATCTTTTCAGTCGATGATTCATGCATGTAATGTCCCAGGTTCCTTCTTTCAGTTTATAGTTTCAGTTCAGTTACAATTTCAGTTTCAGTTGCAGTCCATGTACATGTTTTATGCTTCCCTTCCCATTTTTACATACCAATACATTCCACGTATTGACCGTCTTGGATGCTACATCGTTTCATGATGTAGGTTTCGAGACGTACATTTGTGATTTCCATGCAGCTAGGACTTGACGTATCAGCTATCTCTGAACCCTCCATCTTCTGAAAGGCATTGTTCACTTGATGTACAGACTTCATTTTTCAGTTTTACGGTATAGTCGGGGACTTGTCCGGGCCTAGACATTTTACTCATTCTAGTAGAGGCTTCGTAGACCTATGTTGATGTCAGTTTAAACGTTTTTAGCTCCTTTCAGACATTTTGGAGTTTCTCCATGATTACGTTTTAAAAACTTAATTATTTATGAAATATGTTTTCACTTTTGCATTTACTTTTATGATTTCTTTTACAAAATTCCTTCCGCACTTTAGTTGGATGCTCTTGATGTAAGCTAAGTGGGTTCTCTCGGGTCAATGATGGCTCCGGGTGCCGGTTACGTCCAGGGCCTAGTCTCAGGTCGTGATAATGAGTTGACACGGTATATTCAGGATGAGGTGCCATGGTGTATGTTAATTGCGGATGACATAGTACTGATTGATGAGACACGCAACAGAGTTAATGCTAGGTTAGAGGTGTGGATACAAACTCTGGTGGGTTCAAGTTGAGCAGGACCAAAACAGAAAAATTGGAGTGCAAATTCAGTGATGCGATGCATGAGGCAGACGTGGAAGTGAGGCTTGACACACCGACTATCCCCAAGAGAGAGTTTCAACTATCTTGGGTATGTAATCCAGGGAAATGGGGACATCGACAATGATGTCAAACATCGCATTGATGCGGCTTGGATGAAGTGGATGCTTGCCTCCGGAGTCTTGTGTGATAAGAAGGTACCACCTAAACTTAAAGGTATGTTCTACAGAGTGGTGGTTAGACCGTCTTTGTTGTATGGGGTGGAGCGTTGGCCAGTCAAGAACTCCAATGTTCAGAAGATGCAAGTTGCAGAAATGAGGATGCTAAGATGGATGTGCGGGCATACTAGGAGCGATAAGATTAGGAATGAAGATATCCGACACAAGGTGGGAGTGGCCTCCGTGGCGGACAAGAGGAGGGAAGCAAGACAGAGATGGTTTGGGTATGAGAAGAGGAAATGCGCAGACGCTCTAGTGAGGAGGTGTGAGAGGTTGGATATAAGGGGTACGAGGAGAGGTAGAGGTAGGCTGAAAAAGTATAGGGGAGAGGTGATTAGACAGGACATGGTGCAGCTTCATATTACCGAGGACATGACTTTAGATAGGAAGGTGTAGAGGTCGCGTATTAGGCTAGAAGGTTAGTAGGTAGTGGAGTGATGTCTTGCTTTTCAAAGGTTTAGGCTTGTTGGTGTCTGTCGTAGTACTAGTCGTATTCTTATAGCTCTTGCTTTTGATATCTATCATCATATGTTGTTTATTGTTTTTTATTATCACATTAATTTGTTGTTGTTATTGTTCCTTTCTTGTAGGCTCTGCACTGCTTCCTTAATAATTGCAATGCTTTTTTCACTGTTTTCTTCTTCTTTTACTTGGATTTGTTGCACTCGATCCGAGGATCTTTCGGAAAGAGTCTCTCTACCTCCACGAGGTAGTTGTCTGTTCTGCGTACCCTCTACCCTCCACAGAACCCACTTGTGGGATTTCACTGGGTATATTGTTGTTGTTGTACTTTACGGATGCATTAACTAGCAGGCAGTTGTTTGATAAGTAAACAATTAGTAGGTAGTTTAAATAATCAACTAGAAGACAAAAGCATTTTTGAAGTCTCACAAACCAAAGCAAAACCATGGGAAATATCTCTGGGTATACTCCAGTTGTCACTGAAGTTCCATTAAATTTAAGACATTGAATGTATTTTGAGCAGAAGGTTTGTGTCTCCTCTATGTATATTTAAGCAGTATTTTCACCGTTTAGCGTTTACCCCCACCCCTCTCTCTATCCTGACATAATTCCTACCCCCTTGGTCAAGTAACCCCTTGTTCCTCAAGCTAGCATGCTCCTCTGTGGCGCCGTTGAACTCCTCTCCCACTTTCCCATTCTTTGCTCCATATAGACATAGTACCAGAATGAGGAGAAAGGCAGGGGCAAGAATTGAGAAAAATGAAAAAAAAAAAAAAAAAAAAAAAAAAAACAATAAGATACAAAAATGGCAGTGGTAACTACAAGAACCACCAGATTAAAATTGGATGAATTCCCATTTTGAAGTAGTGTCTTGCATAGCCATAATGCTGACTCCAACTTTCAAAAGATTATTATTAAAAAAAGAACAAAGAGAGGGTTAAGCCAACCTTATTACGGCTGTTGTGAAAGACGGCAATCTTCAGTATCAGGTTTATTTCCTAGGGGTAGGGTGATGCATATTCTTCTCAGTAATGGGTGCTAAGTTGTGCCACAATTTGCAAGAAATCAGATACCAAAAACTATGGCCAAACACTTCAGGAACTTCAATCCAAACTTCACCCAAATCTGATTTCCCAAAAAATATTCGAAAATCTATGGCCAAACGCTAGCTAGCTAATATATCACTAAGAGTTTTCTCATTAAATAATGTATCACTGAAAAAGAGAAGGGAGAAAGGCCGTGGAAAGATACACAAAGAAAGGGAAAACAGAAGATAGAAAATGAAAGAGGGAGAGAGAGAGATAGAAAAGAAAGAAACGAGAAAAGAGAGGGAGAGAAAAAAGGGACAAAGGAGGAGAATGAAGAGGAATAAGATATAAAGAGTTTTCTTTTTATTGATGAGGTGAAAAAAAAAGAGTTATTCAAAACAATTCATCATATGTTCCTTAAGTTCTCCCAACAAACTAACAAAGGGCCATTATAATAGAGTAGAAGACCTGGAAAAATTAGACCTCATAAGACAATAAACCTTTTCTCTAACTAGAAGATTAAGATAAATCAAACTAAATCAGGTACTTATCAAAAAAAGCAAATCAAGCTAGACTAGGCGATAATGATAAGGGATAAATTAAAATTATCTAAGTATGATATAAACCCAAAATAAATACTCCATCTGTTTCGTTAATGTAACCCTATTTCCTCTTTTGCCTGCTCTAAAAAGAATGACCCCTTTCCAAATTTGGAAATAATTTAACTTAAACTTCCTATTTTGCCCTTAATGACAAGCTTTTATAGCAACTCAAATGTCATGGAATGTTTAAGATCATAAGTTTCAAATGTCTTATAACCAACCACACGAAGATTATGGAATGTTCAAGACCACAAGTTTCAAAATTCTTCTTTTTTCTTTCTTACATGCCATGCTCTCTCAAACAGGGTCACTCACAAAAAAAATGAAATGGAGGGAGTATAAAATAATCTCAAAATTTATAAGATAATCCCAAACACGTATGATGATTATCTTCATTCATAAATTGCATGCCATAAATTATATCAAATTGCAACGTTCTCATGTAGCTAAGCTAGTACGTACTATAGCTCTCTAAAAGCTCATCCGATCCCAAAGTAATACTTATCCTATAAAAGTTGTCACAATCATTAATAAGAAGATAACAACTCCAAGACAACGAACAAATTCCCTAGTACTGCAAAGCTGGAAGCATGCTTCACACATCAAATTCAGATTATGTTTTCAATCAATATTATTTGCTCTCTCAAACTTCTTATTCTACTATTTTATGTTCCACATCCCTTGGGAGTTGCATCACATACCTTCCTTTCCCTCTCCCCTCAGCTCCCAAAATCTTTTCTCCTCCTGCCTTTTGAAATCCTTGGTTCTGATCTCCCTCCCCATTCCCCTTCCTTGATGCAGGCAGCCCTCCCATGATGGAACTTATGGCATTATCGACAATAGGAATTAGCAATAATTTCCCACTTTATACCAAATTTTATAGGCTCTGTACATTGGAATTTTGGATGCTTTTTGAAAAGATCCATCATACTAAACGTGTATAAGCAGAGAAGTCAAGATAATCTTTGTAATTTAAAAGAAATTTAATGACTATATGTAATGAAAACACTAACCAGTCACACTCCATTCCATATCCCTTCTTCAACAGTACCTCCGGAGCAATATAGTCAGGCGTACCCACAGTTGAAAAGGCCTTTTGAAAGAACAGAAAAAGAGTCAAAAAATTAGTGGCAAGACTTACATTTGAAGTCTGAGTTATGAATTAACATAGGTCTAGACAGATGGTCAACAAAAAAATACTCCCTCCATCTCAATTTATGTGAAGGTGTTTAACTGAGAACGGAGTTTAAGAAAGAAAGGAGAACTTTTGAAACTTGTGGTCCAAAATAAGCAATAGATATTTGTGATAGAAATATGCATTTCGCTGTAAAGGAAAAAAAATAAGCAATAGATATTTGTGTGGCTATAAATTGTTACCAAGCATAGGAGAGGTGTCATTCTTTTTGGGACTGACTAAAAAGGAAAAAGTGTCACATAAATTGTCCTGGGACTAACATAGGTCTAAGGTTAAAGTATCTATATAAGTACAAATACAGATTCTGACAGTCAAATCGCCGTACGCAATGCAGTGAAAATTCTTCAATTCACTCGCGCACAAGCCAGAATAACTTACTATTCCTGCAATAATTCGTGTTTATACATGTGCAAGAGTTCGGAATATAATATCTAAAGCACACAAAGAAAAAGGCACCATGAACGATAATAACCTAACAAGTTGCATGAAGGTATGTTGTTGTAAGTGACATGATGAGCTGACCGTGCAGAAAATTGCAGCTTTTCATATAGCACATTGTTATTAATCACCTTTCAATGTCAGATTGTACTCGATAAAAAATGGAATAACAAACAGTTTGAGCTGGAAGTAGGAAAATAAAATTGACCTAAGCAGAGACCCTTCATGATTTTAGAAAGTCCTAGCCTTTAATCAAAATTACGTCTTCCCTCTTCAACAATAGAATAACTGCAACATTTGGCACGACTCCCACAAAATCCACAGAAAAAGAACGCATTGGTAAAATATCATACCAATTTCCTTCTGTTCATCTGCCAATGCTGAAGCTGCTCACGGGGGCTTCTCCAGTTACTTCCGTCATTGGCATCTGGGAAGCTGCTATCAATGTCCATTGGCTCCCTTATATTCTCGTCATCCATAGCTTCATTTTCATTTAATGTAGATAGAGTTCTACAATCAAGGGGCTTACAGAGACCAAAATCAGAGAGCTTCATGTGACCAGTTTTGTCCAGAAGAAGGTTGTCAGGTTTGATATCTCTGGATGAAGAAAATGGACAAGTACGAAGAAGAGACTAATAGTTAGCTTAAAGGTCGTTATCTAAAGAGAAGACTGTTATAGTCGCAATATGCACAACAATTATCCTTAGTCTTAACAAATTCCAAAGCAATAATCTTTACAAGTCAAAAGTAGATGATGCACCTGTGAATGTAATTATGCTTGTGAATAGATTCTATAGCTAGGACACTTTGTGCTATATAAAAGTTAGCTACACTTTCGGACAGTGTGTCTTCTCTCATCAGCAGTGTCATCATGTCACCACCAGGAAGATATTCCATAACAAGGTAAAGATACTCAGCATCTTGGAATGAGTAATATAATTTCACAATACAGTGGCTTGCCACTTCTGCTAGCAGGTTCCTTTCTGCTCTAACATGCTCCACCTGCAACATATGCAATTTTTAACATGGACGAGTGGGAACTATAATAAATTTAACCATGTCATAATAATGCAAGCTCCACATGGAAAAGTGACCCCTCCCTCCTCTAAAAACCACCCCACATTATTGAGAAAGAATAGGAGTTCAGCTCTCATGTATAGCCAAATGAGAATCTCCTTACTGATACGGTAGTAGTAAATATCCAAAATTTGATATGACGCTTCATCATTAACACTAATCGAAGGAAAAAAGGTCCATATTATCAGCATAGACCTCTCTCTCTCAAGAGGAAAGGGCCCCCCAGAAGTAGGTCAACTTGATTAAGTTTCAAAATAAAGCTTTTAATCTATGAATATGTGGGAAAGAACTAAGGGCCCTAATAACATTCCAAAAAGTAGATGTGGGAAAGAACCAAGGGCCCTAATAACAATCCAAAAACCACACAGCGCCAGAATGTATGCCAAAATATTCTCCAACACATCCCATGATATGAAATGAACAAGAGATTAACGCTTGATATTTGGTGATACTGAGAACAAAATCTATCAAGATGCAAGAAACAAAGGAAGAGAACAAGGAAAACCCGCAGAAGAACTTTGTTTCTTTATGGGAAGAGCTAGGAGTTGTGTATCGGGGAATAAATATGAGCAACCTACAAAAGTCATAGGTTGAGTTTTTGATGACAATTTGATTTAAATGCTTAAGTTTAGTGATATTATACATGATGAGGCCATTAGATCCATTTTATGTTGACGATGAAAAAGGTTTTGCAGAGGATACTTCGAATAGCTGCGCCTGAGCGGTTATCGACCACCGACTGGGGCATACCCCAAAATCACGTGTGCTGGTGTTGGAATTAAGTTGATCTGTATAAATTACCGCTCAGTAAATGCACCCCCAACCATTAATACAACCTCGACTAAACTTACGTTTTGCTAGCATACTTGGTCTTGACCATACTATACTACGGGTTGACACCTTTCCCGAACCGATCGGGTGGATACAAAACGGATGTCGTGATGTGCACACAATGGATGTCAATGTCTAGAAGGAAACCTCTCCAAAGATATGAAAAAATTATGTCTAAAGCCTGCGGGCAACGGATGGACTTCAAAAAATATATATATAAAAGATTTACTACTCGGCCTCCCATTTATCAGACAGACTTTCCATTTTAGTATGTCCCAAAAAGAATGGCACATTTCTCTCTTTAGAAACTATCTAATTTTAGCATTCCCATTTTTACTCTAAATGACATGACTTGTAAGAACTTAAGTTAATATAAAAGTTCATTCTTTATAAGGAGAGAGGAAATGAAAAGGCATGTGGAACTCTCACCACCACTCAATTAAAAGGATAATTTTGGTATTTTTCATGATCTGGGTTACATGTCAAAAGTCTTCTTTAAATTTTTAAATTTCTTGTTCAGTCAAACACCTTCCCATAAAATGAAACGGAGGGAGTAAATGCTTTGAGTTTACTGATGCAGAGTAAAGAGTTTGATGTATGAAAGAATGGACATTTTTTTAACTTGGATGCATGTTTTCTTCAAATACTTGTCCCACCTTTTAAAAGGAGGCTGATGACACTTACTGGTATTTTATACCTACTCCACATTCTTCGTGTTTACAAATCCCAAGAACCATCTGAGCACTACAGCTTGAGAACCACTTCTTTGTTATCATTGGTGAGTCCCACTTGTATCTGGGGTGGCATTAAAATTTTGCTTACTTCTTTGTTCATTCAAGAAGTGTCCCCATGATTTCATTGTATATTTTGATAGTCAGAGACTCCAAATTGTCCTTGCAATTAACTATGTCTAGTTTGTATCACATATTTTGTAACTTTTGGGGATGATTGCTCGCTTGGTCCCTTGATGGGACGCGCGTATTGATTTGGGATTTTCTGTTGTGATATCTTATAAATGTGATGGATGCATTTTGACATATTGGTGCCTAATATGATACTTAGATTATGACAGGGGTTAAGAGATAAGGATTTGTTTGATTGGGATATGTTATTGGATGCCGATCATGGTTCCCTAGTTTGGCTCGTGACATGCAGCACAACAGAAAGATATAATTTTCATATTCACCAGAAAAAGATTATGATGAAGCAAATCTCTAGGACATACCTGCGATGAATTAGTGGCTAATAAGAAACTGGAGAAGCTGATGGATCAGTGACAGGAAAGACTATTGGAGCACAAAGAATGACATGAACAATGGACATAAGAGGCGGTGCAGTTGGAATGTCCAACAAACTATATTGAGTGCCACCAGAATGGTCATGGGAAAAAAGCACGGTCTCACAGGTGTTAAAGTGTCTTAAGTTGTTAGAGATAGCACACGTTTATTTATTAAATTATATTCTAAACAGGCTCCCTCACGTGCGGGTTTGATTTTTTTTTTTATGAGCCAACCCATGAAAATTCTTTTTGATAAAGGATGGCAGTGAGATTCGAACTCAGGACCCTGCCTAATCTGATACCATATTGAAGTGTGTGACCATCTCAACTAAAAGCTTAGGCTGTTAGAGAGAGCACACATTTATTTATTTAATTATATATTCTCAACACCACAAACATTCACCGAAGAGGCTTAGTGCCGTAAGAATAATAACTGTAAAGAGGCGTGATGTCGAAGGAACAATAGCCAAGAACGACACATAGATAACAAAACATAGAAGATAGAGAAGACTTTGAATTACATGAAATGAGGAAAGTTTCTCAAAATCTTTGGGATTTTTTATCATGCATCTGAACTTTCATTATCAAAATTATGATCTGAACAAAAGAAAAGAGAAAAGTAAAGTCATTTCGAAAGACAAAACTGCTAAGCTATAAGTAGAAGTTGAAGACAGTTCTATGATCATTTTTTTATTGGTAAAAGTACTTCATTGATGTACAGCAACAAGTGCTGTAAAATTCCATAATCATTTTTATTATAATTATCATAAGAATCATTAAAATATTATATGCAAATATTCTTGAGGATTTCCTAAAGTTTATACCATAGGGAGCACTCCCCTAGAAGCACTAAAATGCCTAATGTTCAGACGCTTTTACTGCAGGCTACTAGGATTATTTTTCTTGGAAACTGTCTCTCGAAAACAAAATGGATTGGCATAATGAGAGGTCTTTGCATCAAAGTTGGTTTTTCTTAAGTGGTGCATCAAAGAATGTTAAAGTCATTATTAAAAGTGTCAAATGGGCAGGTTAGGCTAAATTTGGGCGGATCAAAATGTGTTGAGTTAATAAACGGGGGAGTTATTGACCCACCCAATTTATGGGCTAAAATGCGAGTCATAACCCAACCCTCCCATTTGAAGGATTACACTGGGTATGTTTAAAAAAAATTGTTCTTTTATACATTTTTTTAGTACCTAATAAAGCTATTTTCTTCTTTATTATGGCTATATATAACATATCAAATAAAAAAAAAGCCTTTTAGAAAATATTTTGACAAGATTTCTCATGAGTCAATTTGGGTTAGATATCAACCCAAATTTTTTATTGGCTGAGGACTGAGCTAACAAATATGCGGGTTATGTTTTCATGGGCTAATTTTGCCACCTCTAGTCATTATATCAAAAAACATATCACAAGCCCTTGTTATTGTTCTCTAATCACATCATCGGAGCAACCATTCGCATCCACCATCCCTCCCCCCCCCCCCCTAAAAAATGTAAAGAAAAACAAAGAGAAGAAAATAGAGTAGAAAGTTTGAAGATAGTTGCTTCACTACACACACGCGCACACATACACACGAAAGAAGCAGCAAGATATGCTGAACTAGGCCACTTCTTAAGAACATTATAGAGCAGCACCAGCATCAGTAACTTGTAATGTCCAGCACCATCTTAGATCACTCACTTCCAACTTACGTTCTTTTTTCTTTTTTTTTTTGATTGACAAGTGCCAACTTACAATTGGTGTGAGCACTCACTTTCTAACTCCGAGGTTTGACTACTCTTACTAATAAAAGTTTTACTCATCCCGAGAAAATACACACTTTGCCAGAGAACTTGCAACAAAATTATGTAAGTAGGCAGACAATCACAACTCAATAAAGACCACAGAAAAAGAAAAATATTTCTCTTCTCACCTGTCCTCTTATGAGCATTTCAGATTTCTTCAACTTCTTCATAGCATAAATATTGCCTGATTTCTTCTCCCTGCATAAACGCACCTGCAGAGAAAAAGTGTCATTATTATATCCGAAACAGGAATAGGTCTTCATGGATTGATTGATTCAGATTTAGGGAAACCATCCTTGTACACAGTAGATGTTATTGCCCACAGACAGCCGCAAGATACTATTCTATTAATTCATCATAACTTAAGTAGTGGGTATTGGAAGAAGAGAGCCGATCTTGATTTGATCCTCCATGAGTTTGAATGTGTCTACCAACTTTAACCATGGACGTCAAAAACGTGAGCCATATGGTGCAAGAAAAAAAATTCAATCAGATAGAGAAGATCACTCTGAAGTCTGCACCCAGGTTTTTTAAAACCAATGACATTTTCTCAAAGATCATTCTGAATTTCATGAACTTTTTATCAGACTCTAGGGCAGGTGTGCTCTTGGTACCAATAGTTGATACAAAAATTATGTGTGCACTGACCCCCCAACCCCCACCCCCCACCCCAAAAAAAATAGTGGAAAGACAATTACTTGGATTAATGGCATTAAAGGGAGCAACATCTAAATTTTGAAAAAGAGTAACATGTATATATGAAAACGATTTTAACATGTATATTATCACTATACAATTTTTACACGATCATGTGTTACTTAGAAACCAACTATACGTAATATTCTCTGGTAAGTACAGATTGAAAAATGAGAGACAAGCTAAGCAACTTGTTTACTCTGTTACAACCAGTTAAACGACAGAATTAAAAAATTAGACTATAAAATATATATTAGCTAAGTACTTACAAAAATATGTCAAACCTACCATCTTGCTTATGTTAATAGAGAAAAGATTAATGATATAATGTCATTTATACCCCTTGGAGCTATTGTTTTTCCGATATCACCCCTTTTTGCTCTATATTGTCCTCATTATCCCCTCTCCTTTCTCCACCCATCCCCTGCAAAGAAACCTTGTTCACAATATATGTGTGAGCTCTGTAAGTTTTATTGGGTGGAAAAAGGTGGTGGAAGAGGATGGTTCGATACATAATTATATGATTCTTCTACTTCTTTCCCTTTTGTTTTATTTTTTCATTTGGGGAATCTAGGAGGGCAATTGAGTCAACGTACCTCCAAATACATGCCATTAGATTCTACTGTGGGGGTGAAGTCCCCAAGTACTTTCTGAAACTAGATGTGAGGTCTACTTAGCTTTGTTAAGCTACATACTATCCCTGAAAACCGTCATCTAGATGTGAGGTGTTAGTTTTATAGTGGTGACAAGAGGATAGTGGAGAACCGGAGGACTGGATACATAGTGATTTGGTTCCAATTTTTCCTTTATTTTCTATTTGGAGATTTTAGGAAGGCACTTGAATCAATTTACTCAGAATATATTCCATTTAGATTCTGTTTTTGGGAAGGATAAGTCCAGTGTACTTTGAAACCAGACGTGAGGTCTACTTAGCATTGTTAAACTAGGGGAAGGCCAAAAAAGTGGTCAGGGTACTGCAAGTAGTCAGATTGAACTGAGCAGCATATCAAGGCCATGGACAAAGAAGAAGGGGAGCAAGTGTACTGAAGGCTCAGAATGAAGAGCAAGGATGATTCTAGTCCTGGAGATTTTTCAGGGAATAACATCAAGAATTTGGTGAAATATATTGTCAGATAGCCAGCATAGGGAAAGAAATCTGTCGAAGATTAGCAGAAACTCGAGGGAAATGAAAAAGTATAGCTTCCAGAAGGAGATCCACTTGTGCACTACGATGATCAACGTTCCCAGTACAGTTTAAGTACCTAGCAATGAATTGAAGATTATAGCAAGGTTTGCGGCTAGATGCACGATACAGCACTTAGAGGCATACCCAACTTAAAGACAAACGTGAAATCAACCTTTGAAATACCATATATACATACATATAAGTGTAGATAGTAATGTATAATATTAGAATGCATTCAGGTAAGACGTGGTTAAGCACCAAAAAAATGGAGACAGCTCGCGAATGTCCCTTGAGGCATGTTGCACTGATATTTCAATCCCTAAAACTGCCACTGTGGGATTGTAATAACCCAATAGAAAATAAGGAAAAGGAGAATGAAGGAGAAAAGAGAAGGAGACAAAAGGAGAAAGAAAAAATAGGTGGTGAAAAATTGTATTCTGCATTATTACACTGAACCCTATTTATAGACACTACCTTACAATCCTTTTCCACGTAGGGCCCTATTTGTAGACATTACATTACAACCCTTTTCCACGTAGGACACTGTATACAATTCTATTCCTATTCCTATTTTAACAGACATGTAAGATAGTCATATACCATTTTATGAAGCTTAGAGAGACTGGGATGTTCCAACTTTCTATAAAGTAACTCAGGAGAGTCGGTAACAGGACAAGTTGTAGGTGACCTTAGAGGGTTAAGTTAATAAAGTCCATTTGACTCACACCCAGTACCAATGATCCATCTCATATTGTGGTCATTTGTAACAACAAGAGTTATTCAGAAAGGAACTGAACAATTCAACGATTGAGAGAAGTGACTAATGGCTATGAGATTGAAAGGACAATCAGGAACATAGGTCAAACAGGGTAATAGGATAATTTGGCCTACTCCAGTTGCCATGGTTTGTGAACCACTGGTCAATATGACAGTAGGAAGAGATTGAGAATAGGAAATAGAAAAAAAAAAGAGATTTACAACCAGATCTGAGACTCCTGAGTCAATGATCCAAGATCCAACATCAGAAGAATGTAAAACATAAGCTACAGGATTAGCAGTTTGAACAATATATGCGATTGTAAGATGCCTGCTTGCCTCTTTGTACTTGAGAAACTCATTATAATCAGACAAGGGAGTCATCCAAATTTCTCAAATCACACAAACCCACCTTCTGATAACTGATATTTTCCATTCAGAATGGCATAATGGGACAAATAGCCATAAATTTCAGTCGAGTGTCAGAGCAAGGCAATAGCAGCTAAATCTCGCAGGAAAGTACAGTGTTGACCGTAGAAATTCTGAAAAAGAACCGGAAAAACCCTCAGATCTGGAGCAATAATCAAAAGGACAGAGACGCAGTCTTGTAAGCCTTCGCCAACTCTCAACAGTTAGAAAACAAGCAAAACTCGTCGGAAGTCAAATAGTGTTTCGTCGGAATGTAGTTTGCTTATAAATATCAAGGTTCTGGCGGTCAAAATCTTTTAGAACCAAGATGGGTTGATCAGAATGCTCCATCGCCGTCCACCCAAAAGGATGAAAAACTTGTCGCCGTAATATGGCCAGAAAGTCGCGCGCGCCGTGACGCATGGTAGCGGATGCATCGGAGATTCGGCGAAGCTGGGAGCGCGTGCATAAGGGCGCGCGGAAGTTTCTGTGATGGCACGATGGTTGGAATATGTTCATAGGATGGATCTAGTCCTTGTGACAGTGTTGGTTTATGCTCAACACTTACAGAAAGTGAGGACCTGTTAGACAAACTTCAGATTGGGCGGAAAACTTGCTAGGCAACCAAATTCCTTCTCTAGATGTCACTGATAATTGAATAGTGACTAATTTCTCATTGAAACTCTGATAACATGTGAGAAGTATAATATGGAGAAAGATACAAAGAATTGTATATTTTTACTATTTCTCTCAAGCTAATGGGTGTTTAAATATTACATACAACTATTCTAAACTAGGAAAGAAATCAAAGATACATTTTTTTTTATTAAAAACATGGTGTCCGAGCTAGCTTGCGTGCACATCGACTAGTTCCATGGAGTACTTGCTACCTCCTACTAGCACATATACCAAGTAACTCTGTCCACCAATGCATAAACTGATAGGAATCTAGTGTTTTTGCCTCGAGTGGAATTTGAATTTGAACTTGAGATGGTTCTCAACCACTCCGTTGACCAAAGTTACAAAGTTACAAAGAAACAATATCGCCCTAATTATTCTAATTAATTACATACATACCATATTTGATTAATATTCTTAAACACTGAGGTTCACTATTTCCCATACTAAAACAGACAATACCATCTTGCAGACACAGTTGGCTAATGAAATAACGAAATCATCTTGAGACTACAAAAGTGAGAGCTATGACAGCAAACTTTTCGATGACTTCCGTTGTCAGCTTGTCCATCACCAAGCATTTATATGAACATAATGCAAATGAAAATGGAAATAAAAAGATCATGAAAGAAACTGAAGAACTACTTATATGTGCAACAAACAGATTATTTTGTTTAAATGGGGAACATAATGCAAATCTTGTAGATTTTGCATTGTTTCCCTTATTAGTTGCTATATTTTCTCCGCCGTTTCCTTCTCCTTTGTACTTGGAATTTCTACACTTGAGTCGAGGGTCCATCGGAAACAGCCTCTCTACCTCCTACGAGGTAGTGGTAAGGTATGCGTACACTCTACCCTCCCCAGACCTCACTTGTGGGATTCATTGTGTATGTTGTTGTTGTTGTTGTTGTCGGGGAACATAATGCAAATGAAAATGGAAATAAGAAGTTCATGAAAGAAACTGAAGAACTACGTATATTTGCAACAAACAGATTATTTTGTTTAAATGGGGAATGCAAATGAAAATGGAAATAAAAAGTTCATGAAAGAAACTGAAGAACTACTTATGTTTGCAACAAACAGATTACTTTGTTTAAATGGGGATCGGTCACAAACCTCGCCAAAGGCTCCTCTACCAATAATTGTTAGAAGCTCAAAGTCATCCACACAAATCTTGTGCCTCCTCAGTCTCATATACTCTGTCTCCTTTTGCTCTAGATCCTTGATCAGATTCATTTGCTCCTCTTTAGGCACATCAGAAGATGCTAGCTTCTTCTCTAGAATCCAGCGCCTGTGTTCAGTCAAATTGTGTTAGAACGCAAAGGCATATTAAGATCTATCCTAAATAAGACTACTTGGAGAATATGTAAAAATCAGTAGTTCCCTCCAATAAAAAATTTAGATAATATGTTGTTGAAGTTTAAGTTGGTACCCATGGATGAACATTGCAAATATAGATTGGTATTTCCAATGAAAACAAACGAAGGAAGAGGGCAAAGAAAACAGAAATGGCATTTCCAGCATAATAGGTATCACGTTGGTGTGGAAATTGCCTAGAACTGCAATTGTGCTCCTGTGACCCGATGGCGATGAGTAAACATTTCTGGTATAAAAGTCGGATTTCAGGATTTATTATTTCATTCCACCATTTTTTTATATTGGGAGCTCAGCTTAGGGTAACTTTGAGCAAGAATTCAACTACAAATAGGGGGTAAGTGTTCTAGACACTATCTTGAGATGATATTAGGATTACCCATGGAATATTATCATTAAAATAAGGACTTAAAGGGTTGAATACGGGGATCTTTTTTTACTAAACCCTTTAATTAAAAAATGAGATAAGTATTGAAAACACTCCTAAACTTGGTGCGAATTATTACTTTAGTCCCCGAACTATTGACAGCCTTAAAAACACTCCTCTACTTGATTAAGTGAATTTTAAAATATATATATATATAATATATATATATATATATAGTTAAAAAAACATTTTAAAAATTAAATGCTAAGAATTTAGCAATTAAAGAAGAGAAAAAGATTTTTTTTTCTTTTAAAAAAATTAATTTTTTTCTTACCCCATCCCATCCCCTACCTAGTACCCCAACCCCCCCCCCCTAAACTTTTTTTAAAAAAAACATAATTTTTAAAATTAAATTAAATTTTTTTTCTTACCCCACCCCCCCCCCCCCCCCCCCCCGCCTAATTTTTTTTTAAAAAAATTTTGTATTAGATATATATAAACACTTTTAGGAAAATCTTTTCTACTTGCATATCGAACACAAAATTTAAAAAAAAAAAATTAGGGGGGGGAGGGGGTAAGAAAAAAAAATTAATTTAATTTAAAAATAATTCTTTTTTAATAAAAGTATGGGGGGGGGGGGGGTTGGACAACTAGGTAGGGATGGGATGGGGTAAGAAAAAAAATCTTTTTCTCTTCTTTAATTGCTAAATTCTTAGTATTTAATTTTTTAAATATTTTTTTTTACTATATATATCTATGTGTATACCATCTCAGCAGAAAATTCCACATGTACGCATGTGTGGCATACGAGGGATATTTTTAAATTCACTTAATCAAGTAGAGGGGTGTTTTTAAGACTGTCAATAGTTCGGGGACTAAAGTAATAATTCGCGCCAAGTTTAGGGGTGTTTTCAATACTTATCTCTTAAAAAAATTATTATTTGAGCTACCAATGAACTCAAAATGGAAATTTAAGAACAGATTTGAGCTAGTGGAGTTATGAGTATCCAGATATGAATAGTGTTTTGGAGTTTGACCATGTGGGCTTGGGGATGACTTTTGGTCGACTTGTTAGTTGACTTCATTACTATATGTTGTTTTAGTACTACCTATTGTCTCTTGTACTCTAAGTTGCGCGGACTCTTCACTTTAGATGCAGCACTCGTGTCGGATTCTCCAAAAATACACTAATTTTGGCGAATCCGACACGCACCCATTGACATTTTTGAAGAGTCCGAGCAACATAGCTTGTACTTCCATTATGTCTTTTTCCAGTATTATTTTGTCTTGAGTCGAGGGTCTATCGGAAACAGCCTCTCCACCTCACCCCTGAGGTAGAGGTAAATAAAGTTTGCGTCACTCTACCCTCCCAAGACCCCACTTTGTGGGAATATACTGGGTATGTTGTTGTTGTTAGTTGACTTCGATTTAGGCCGTGTATTAAATTATGGAATTGAGCCCAATAGTTGTTTGACGTCGTCAAATATTCTTTTGAATAGAGTTGAACCATTTGGAGGATTCCGAGCGTGGAAAAGTTGTATTGGAAGGTAAAACTTCGCTTTGACATAGGTAAGTTAAGACATTGACCTCAATGAGGAAATTTTTCCAAATTTAAATTGTCTCACGTATATTATGTATATGGGGGCACTGTTTATATGAGGCAACAAGTATATATGTGGATACTAGGGTAATATGTGGGAAATTTGGGGGTTTGATGGTATTTTCCGAATTTGTATCAGATTATAGATATCATTATCTATCTTATTTCCTTGTTTAGACTATTTATCTTTAGTTGGGATGCGATCGTCGTTTTTAGTTGATTTTGGTTTGCCTGACAGGGATGTTGGGTGTCAATCACGGCATGGATAATTTGGATCGTGACAGAGGAGATTAGAAAAAGAATAAATCAAGATGGGTGAAGGCAAAAGAAATAATATCAGAGCGGGTGGGGGAGAAAATGTTTGGGATTTGTGAAATGGAGTATCTTATGAGGGTTTTGAGGAGGAGATAATACAACAATTGTTTGGAACAGAGGATGAATAGCGAAAGCAAGCAGAAAAGAGGATATGAGAAGAATAGCGAGGATGGACACAAAAAGACGAGGGAGCTGAAAATTTTGAAATGATCTGTAAACTATGATCAACATGAGAAGTACAAGGGAGGGAGAGATAGGGAAAGGAAGAGACCGTGCACAGATTATTAGTTATAGAATCTAAACAAGTTATGTGGATGAAAAGATTGAAAGAGAGCTAGATGAAGAAGAGGAAAATATAAGGGAAATCACAAGACGATAGAAAAGAGGGAAGGGAAAGCAAGAGGGTATTAAGAGAAGGAAAGAGAAAATGAGAGGGAAAAGATGGAGGTATTAGAAAATACAACACATGTGGAGGAAGTTAGTTGGAGATTTGGGGTGGAGATAAATGGTTTTCACAGGGGGTGATAGTTGATATGGGGCATTGGAAGGGGATTGGAGAACTAGAGATGTGACTATACCTTTTGGGTGTGGTTTGTGGAGGAATATCATGAAGGGATGGGATGATTTTTGGAGTAAATATATCATTCAAGGTAGGAGATGGGAGGAGGGGTTAACTTTTGGGGACACAATTGAGGTGGGGACATTTATTAAAAGATGATTTTTCAAGCTTACATAGAATATCTTGCCAGAGGGACTGACGATACAACAAACTAGGAGTCACAAGGTGGAGGAGAGACTTTTTGGGATTTGAGATTTAGGAGGGACTTCCACGATTAGGAAGTGACCGAGTTTCAAAGATTGTTGGCCCTACTCCATAAGCAAGTTATAGCAGTTGCTAAACCTATGCTTCGTGGTGGGGTTTGGGGGAGAATGGTTTATTCTCCGTTAAGTCTTCTTATGAGGAACCTTTGGGTAGGGAAAAGGAAGCTTTCCCTTGTAATGCAATTTGGATACCTAAGGTGCCAAGGAAGGTATGTTTTTTCACTTGGTTAGCTACTAGAGGGGTGATCTTGATGGCAGAAAATCTTAGAAAGCGGAAGGATGTTTGCGTCAGCTAGTGTTATATGTGTAAGGAGGCGTGAGAGGACGTGGATCACCTTCTTCTTCATTGTGGTCTTTCCATGAGGTTATGGTGGGATATGTTTAGGTGGATTGGTACTTCTTCGGCTATTCCAAGAACTGTGAATGAATTGTTGTTCAGTTGGAAGAGCGGGAAAAGTAGGAAAAGACGTAGAGCATAGAACGTGGTTCCTCTAGGGTTAATGTGGGTGGTGTGGGGAGAGAAATAGGAGCGTTTTTTAGGGTGTGGAGTGAAGTTTTTCTAAGTTGAGAAGTAGCCTTTGATCCCTTGTTTTCTTTTTAGTGCACCCATAGAGTTCCCAATTGTATAGAAGATTGGGTGGAGGTTGTAGAGAATCATTTCTTTTTGTAGTTTCTTTACCTATACCCTTTGTATATGGCCAAGTCTTCGGTCTTGCTTATGAATGAATATACGTTTACTTGATCAAAAAAATATATAAGCAGACCAACAACCCGTCCTTCCACCGAGGGGCCACTTAACATAGATCAATCCTTGAGAAGCTCTAACCACATGTTGTATATTGTAAAGCGCAAGAGCAAAGATAGCTATTCCTCCCATCTTCCCTTTTCTATTTCCATTGCTTGGATCCCCATGACCTTTATTTCACAAGCGAGGTGTCGACATTTTTAAAAAATTAATAAATGAACAAATCACTAACTCATTATTTCAGCATCATCTAGGGAAAATCCTTCAGATCATAAGATTTCAAGAAGAAGAGAAAGCTTCTTTGTATTTCTTGATGAATTTACATCTCATGAGAATGGTTCGTATACAATAAATCCTACGACTAAAAAACGAAAGAAAATTTACATTATCAATTAGAATCAGTACAATATCAATTAGGGGTGGGCAAGAACATGTTTAACCAATAAACCGAACCGATAAAAATGTTATTGGTTTATCGGTATCGGATTATTGGGTTAACGGTTTTTAAACGGTTTTGTAAAAAATTGACATTATCAATTACAATCAATACAATATTAATTAGGGGTGTGCAAAAACCGGTTTAACCGATAAACCGAACCGATAAAAATGTTATTGGTTTATCGGTATCGGATTATTGGGTTAACGGTTTTTAAACGATTTCGTAAATTTTTTTATTGGGCTATCGGTTCGGTTTCATCTGCATAGAGCAAATGAGAGACCTCCACACCAGTGTTCCCTAGTGCCCCCGCTCTGAAGCCTCCTGATCCACTATAAAGACATTGTTCTGCGTAGCATGTAGTTAATCCCTCCATAGCTAGGATGAACAAGAAGGGGGAAAGAGGGTCCCCCTGTCTCAACCCCTTGTATGTAGGGAAAAGACCTTCTGGAGCGCCATTCATAATCATTGAGAACCTGATTGATGGGATGCAACTTTTAATCCATGAAATCCTTTTTTTCCCCAAACCCCATATCATTCAACAGGTTAAGAATCTATACCCAATTAACATGATTTCAAAGGCTTTTTCGATGTTCAGAACATTTGTTACCTTCTTTAATCCTTCTGTCAGTAGTTTAGAAATGATTTTGTAGAAACTGCCCACCAGACTTGTTGGTCTGAAATCCTTTATTTCCTCTGCCCAGCTTTCTTAGGGATTAATGCAATGAAAGATGCCTTATATATTCTTTCAAAATTTCTAGTCTCATAATATGACCGCAACCATAATATCTTCCTTTACCACAGTCTAGCAGTGCTTGTAAAATGTCATACCAAAACCATCAGGCCCTGGAGCCTTTTCATCTTCACAAGTTCTAATAATTTCTTTCTCTAAATACCCCTGGAAATACATTAATTACAGAGATTTTTTTGTTCACTCACCAAATGCCCCAATTTTTACGCTATGTATTCAAATCACAACTGTACCTTTGCTCTCACTGCTCTAACTTCTCAACCTCTCTGATCAAACTGATATCAAAAGAAGTTTGAAACTTGATTTCTTCCCACAGTTTGCTTAAAATTTGAATCTTTGTTGGGTGTTTTTTAGCGTTTGAAGCCCCGAAGGTAAATCTTAAAATTCGAGAATTGGTCTGAAATTCTGGAATTAGTAAGAATGATCTCTTGGTCTCTCTTGTTTCTTTTTGAATCCAACGGCTCTTGCCTCTTAGCATTTTGAATTGATGGTATGCAAAGAAATGCAAGTTTTTTTTTCTGGGTAACTAAAGAAATGCAAGTTTTGTGAAGGTTAAAATGTCTTTGTTGGAAATGATAGATGAAGGAGGAAGGAAAGGTATTAAAACACCAAAGTCTTACATCCATTAACGTACTTGTCAATGGTGAAAGACAAAAAGATACTATAAGGAACCTAGAGAATTTGAGAAAAAACATGGCTGAGACAAAATGCTAAAATCGAAAAATCTCATGGCTGGAAGAAGAAAGCAGTTTATTTTTTAGGATGAAAGACCAAAGGGTCCCTCTCATTAATGTACTCATCAGGTGATACTAAGGTATTTAAGGAAAATGAAATGTGGTACAATGCTAACCTACTATATGTATATATAGAAACTTCAAACAAAGTGGTGTTCGGATGACACTGCTTCGCCTAATGTGCATCCTCCCTTGACAAGTTCCATGCATGTGAGACAAGGAAACACATAGTTGATCAACATGATTTATCTAACTCCCCTATTAGCTTTATCATTTCCTTGTCATTTAGCCATTTATCATTACATAACTAGATAAAAACTCTTATGGTTCTCCCCGAGTCAAGCTAGTGAATCACAACTTCTAAACTCTAATCATCCACAACTAACCAGCTTAAAAATAGAGGGTTTTTCTCGGGAGATATTCCCCAATGGGATGGTTGACTAGTTGAGGCATGGAAGAAATAACCTAGAGATCCCATTTATAAACTCTGGGCTCGTTTGGTTGGGGAACAAGTTATCTGGGGATAATTATCCCACCCTCAATGTGGGATAAAAATAACACTACAATCCTGGGATAACTAATCCCAAGATAAGTTATCCCGCGATTTCATCCCAACCAAACATGGGATAAACTCATTCTAAAATTAATCCCGGGACTAATTATCCCGTATCCTTCATACCAAACGAGTCCTCAGTGTAAGCCCATCTGTGCCAATGTTGGAGGGAAGGTTAACCCGACACCTACACCTGTGTTTATGGGTTAATTCGTGTAAGCTGCCCTGGACACTACTGTTAACCGGAAAATAGAGATTGGACAGACTTTCAATGACGTGAGAGAACAATTACTCATCCTCAAAACACCACACACATGCCAGATTACATATTAGAGAAAAACACTCCCCTAGTTCATGCAGCGATGCAATTGGGTCTAACTAAAATAGGTCAAACTTTTTCCACACAAGGAATAATCAAAAAACCCACAAAACTTAATTCACTCTATTACATAGTTCCAGCTATGAGGATATAGAATCCAAGAACATAAATAGTATAAATAGATCTTGAAGTGAAGCAGAAATGAAATCAAGCTAATTAAGTTACAGCAAAATCCAGTAAACTAGCAGAAATATAAACTAGACTATTCAAAAAGTACCTCTCTTTGCGCTCCTGAATGCTTTTCATCTGAGTCTTGTAGTGATTCTCAATAAATTGCTTTGCTGCAGCAACTTTCTCCATTGTTAAGCTAGAACCAAGAACTTCTTCTTCACTGTTTTGTTCTTCCTCCATCCGTTCTCTCTCTAAACCAACCTCTTTCTCTCTTGAGAATTCGTATACGTGTATTTATTACTGGAACAAGAAAGGGGGGATGGGAGTGAAACCTCAGAAACGCAGCTCAGACTTCATTCAGCAGTATATGCGGGACGGGGTCGGATCCCCTGTACTTGACAGGTCCACTCTACTAATAATCTACTAGACTTCAACTTGACAACTACTGTTGCAATTTATTGCGTCCCCTTTCGGTTGTATTTCATTTGACGTACTACTATAATGGCAATTGTTGTGTTTCTCCTTCTTCTTTTTTTCCGCTCTTCCAGTAAACAGAACAAAAAGATGGGAGAATGAATTAAGGGTGACAAAAATGTTTCAAATTTAAGTTGTAGTGACTTAAGTTATTTTAATTGAGTAGAGGTGACAAAAATTAGATTAGGAATTAATGAGTTTTGACTCATTTTCTGAGTTGCCCTCAAGTTTTTATTTTTACACTTTGACCCATGGGACCCATTCCCCTTTTGGGAGAATTAAATAAAACCCTAATTACCTAAAATGGGAGGGGGGAAAAAGGACCGCCTCCCCTTCTTTTTGCTTCTCTTCCTCTCGCCATTTTCAGAGCATTCTCCATTGTTGTTGTTGTTGTTGTCTTCTTCTTCTTCATCATCATCATCTTCTTCTTCTTCATCATCATCTTCTTTTTCTTCTACTCCCCTGCCCTCCATTGTTGTTGTTGCTGCTGCGATAACTCATCTGTTGCAGCATATATCTCATCTGTTGCAGCAGATGACTTATCTGTTGGATTAAGCTTTTGGTTCTGAACATGTATCCAACATGTTTGTTGGGACAATGATATAATTTTATTGTTTTATATAGATACTCAACTTTACTATACTATTATTGATTTTTTAAACAAAACTCTTTAGGTATCATTTATGGAGGAATCAATAACAATAGGGGTTGATTGTCATGGTGAATGGATCGAGAAGAACAATCGATTTATTTGGCGTTGGAAGGATGGTGACTTGTTAGAAACGATAGCGATGACAGTCCAACAAGATATTTTGTATGATGATTTTGTTAACTTAATCATCAGTTGTTGTGAATTAAATTGCCAACCGAAAGATCTTGTCATCAGTTACATGCACAGCTCTTTTGAAAATCAGAGGGTCTTGCCTTTTAAGATAAGGGATCAAGTTCGTTTGCGTGCTTATTTGAGTAATGCAGCTAGGCCCATTTTAAGGGTATACGTAATTGAAAAGCCGATAGAGAACCCCAATTTAGCTCAAAACCAACAAGATATGTTAAATGATGAGTTGGAGGATAGGGTAGATATGAATATTCCAGATAATGGAAGTGGGGCAGAATTGGATGGTCCAAGCTGTGGGGATGACAAAACTCCTACACCTGATGTTGGGAGCAATACAGTGGGCAATTCTCAATCAACACAGTCTATCCATGTACAAGAGGATGAAACAGGTTTTTATAAGGGAATGACATTCAAGAACAAGCAAGAACTAGCAACTTCGTTGAAAATTGCTTGCTTGAAAAAAGATTTTAGACTCAAGAAGGTGATTAATTCGCGTAATGTATATTGTTTTAGATGTGTATATCAGGAGTGCAAATGGTGGATTAGGGCTGTGAAGCTTTTAAGTTCTGATAGATTCTGTATTACAACCTATGTAAAGTATCACACGTGTGGTTCTGAGCATATCACGAGTCATAATCCGTACGCCACAGCAAAAGTCATCGGTGAAATTTTCAAAAATAGGTTTCCCGAAGGTAAAGGCCCATCTACAC
Organism: Jaltomata sinuosa; assembly: GCA_003996215.1. Taxonomy (NCBI): domain Eukaryota; kingdom Viridiplantae; phylum Streptophyta; class Magnoliopsida; order Solanales; family Solanaceae; genus Jaltomata; species Jaltomata sinuosa. The sequence goes on along the minus strand of QJPP01003350.1, from coordinate 8,182 downwards.
AAGACATGAAACATCAAATTCGTACAGAATTGGGTGTTAAGGTGAGTTATTGGAAGATTTGGAAGGGCATGGAGATTGCAAAGTCTTTGATTAGGGGAACACATGAGCACGGGTATGCAGTGCTTGATGCTTACCGTTATATGCTTCAGTCCGCAAATCCAGGAAGTAAGACAACATTGAAAGTTGATGAAAATGGAAAGTTTAAGTACTTTTTTGTATCCTATGGAGCTTGGATACGTGGTTTTGAGCAAATGAGAAAAGTCATAGCCGTTGACGGGACATTTTTGAGGAGCAAGTATGAAGGAGTTTTATTGTCAGCTGTGGCACAAGATGCGGAGAATCATATTTTTTCGCTTGCTTTTTGTGTAGTTGACAAGGAGTGCGATGCCTCATACCGATATTTTTTTTGAACAAATGAGAAGCTATCTAGATGATACTGCTGATTTGTGCATAATTTCTGATAGGCATCCAAGTATCAAGAAGATGGTTTCAATTGTCTACCCTACAGCTCATTATGGTTGTTGCATAAGGCACCTTGGGGAGAATATTCGAAACAACTTTCACAATGCGAAGGTCGTATCTCATTTTTATAAAGCAGCAAAAGCGTACAAAATTGATGAGTTCAATGACCATTTCAATCAAATAAGAGACATGGTACCAGGAGCAGCCGCACATCTTGAACGTGTTGGATTCCACAGGTGGAGTAGAGCATTCTGTCCGGGAAATAGGTATAATATTATAAATTGAGTGATTTATTTGAGTTTATTGTCAATTATATCTTACTGGTGATTATTTATTTGTATAGGTATAACATTATGACGACAAACATAGCTGAGTCGGTGAATGCAATGTTCGACGTTGAAAGAGAATTTCCCATTGTCGCTCTATTTAATGAAATAAATAGGAGATTTGCACAAAAATTTCACGAGAGGCGTACGGAGTTCATCAACTCACCAACCATCTTTGTCCCTGAAAGGGAAAAGAAAATAACAGAGTACGTCAACTTGGGAAACAAGTTATTGGCTCATCAAACTGCCAACTACAAGTTCAGTGTCACCGGTCATGGTGAAGTTGCTACGGTCGATTTGCAAGCAAGATCTTGTACATGTAGAGTATTTGACATGGATAAAATACCTTGTCCACATGCTATGGCAGCGCTTCGAGTCCAATATGGTGAAGATTTTGGTAGGCGGATTTATGAGTACTCATCCTCATATTATACGATGGAGAGATACATCATTGCATACTGTGAGGAAATTCATCCTGTGCCTTCTGAAGAATCTTGGAATGTTCCTTTGGAGATTTTAGAGAGAGAAATATCTCTTCCACATATTGACCCAAGCAAACCGGGAAGAAGGCGAAAAAAGAGGAGGCGTGGAGTCGGAGAATCATTTCCAACAAGAAAAAATAAGTGCTCTATATGTAAGACGGTTGGCCACAAAAGAACTACATGCCCAGATCGAAATGCTCCATAATTGTTAATGTTGCACTCATTTACTCCATTCTTGTAATAGTAATAGTATTGTTATTCTGAACTTTTAGTACTTTTTTATGATATTTCAATCGGTGATGTTTGTGAACTTAACTGATTTATTTATTGCAAAAGATGGTGAAATCTGTTGGGAATAATTAAATATGTTACTACAAATATTGGAAATAATCTGTTGCAACATATGAATTATTTGTTGGAAATCATCCAACATATATAGACATATGTTGCAACATATGACTCATATGTTGGAAACATAATAAGAGTAAACCAACAGATGGTATAGTTATTTCCAACATATGCTTAATATGTTGCAACATATTATACATATGTTATGATTTCATCCAACATATGAGTCATATGTTGCAACAGAAGAGTGATATGTTGCAACATATGTCTATATCTGTTGCAACATAATAAGAGTAAACCAACAGATGAGTCATATGTTGCAACATATGAGTGATATGTTGCAACATATGAGTGATATGTTGCAACATATCACTCATCTGTTGGTTTACTCTTATTATGTTGGAACATATGAGTGATATGTTGCAATATATGAGTCATATGTTGCAACATATGACTAATCTGTTGCAACATATCACTCATATGTTGCAACATATGACTAATCTGTTGACTTATTTGGTGTGAATTGCTTAATTAACTCATGATTAGTAATAAACTAAGTTATTTAATCATAATTAACTTTCAATTAACAACTTCAATTCAAATATTTAATAATGTGTGTAACAACTATTGGAAAAGCAATATGTACAATAACCCTAACATAGGGTATTTATAGGAGTAGTAGAAACCAAATCCAAAATGGGCTAGGAATCCCCAAAACGCGGGTCGCCGCCTGACGCTACTGCCTTAACTTGACGGCCAGGCTGACGGACCGTCAAGGTTGTGACGGACCGTCACCTGGGCCGTCACATTAAGGCAGTGGCACTGCCTCCTTTGCTGCCATGGTGCGACGGTGGGGGTGACGGACCGTCACAGCCTTGACGGGCCGTCCCCTTGGCCGTCATCCTTAGGCAGCATGGTGCCTCCACTTGACGGTCCATGTGACGGACCGTCACATGTGTGACGGGCCGTCACTCAGGCCGTCACTCTTAGGCAGAATGTCATTTTTCTCGTATTTTCTTCCGTTTCCGTGTTTGTTCCCATTTCCTACAAATACAATATAAAAACATCAAAAACAACAACGGTTGCTTGAAAACGTACGATTGTTCTTAGTTAAAAGGAGTCGAAAATGACGTAAAATGGCGTCACATCACATATGTTGGATGAAATCAGAGCAGTAGCTACTGCTTTAATTTCATCCAACATATGAGTCATATGTTGCAACATATGACTCATATGTTGCAACATATCACTCATATGTTGCAACATATCACTCATATGTTGCAACATATCACTCATCTGTTGACTTATTTGGTGTGAATTGCTTAATTAACTCATGATTAGTAATAAACTAAGTTATTTAATCATAATTAGCTTTCAATTAACAACTTCAGTTGCAATCTCAATGAATTACATAATAATTACATGATCAACTAAGTGTAGTGATCCTAAATAGAGGGATCAATCGACTTATTTGATGTGAATTGCTTAATTAACTCATGATTAGTAATAAACTAAGTTATTTACTCATAATTAGCTTTCAATTAACAACTTCAATTACAATGAGTGATATGTTGCAACATATGAGTGATATGTTGCAACAGATGACTCATCTGTTCCAACATATGAGTGATATGTTGCAACACATCACTCATCTGTTGGTTTACTCTTATTATGTTGGAACATATGAGTGATATGTTGCAACATATGAGTCATATGTTGCAACATATCACTCATCTGTTGACTTATTTGGTGTGAATTGCTTATTAACTCATTATTAGTAATAAACTAAGTTATTTAATCATAATTAGCTTTCAATTAACAACTTCAATTACAATCTCAATGAATACACAATAATTGCATGATCAACTAAGTGTAGTGACCCTAAATAGAAGGATCAATTGACTTATTTGATGTGAATTGCTTAATTAACTCATGATTAGTAATAAACTAAGTTATTTACTCATAATTAGCTTTCAATTAACAACTTCAATTACAATGAGTGATATGTTGAAACATATGAGTGATATGTTGCAACATCTGAGTGATATGTTGTAACATATGAGTGATATGTTGCAACATATGAGCGATATGTTGCAACATATGACTCATCTGTTCCAACATATGAGTCATATGTTGCAACATATCACTCATCTGTTGGTTTACTCTTATTATGTTGGAACATATGAGTGATATGTTGCAACATATGAGTCATATGTTGCAACATATCACTCATCTGTTGACTTATTTGGTGTGAATTGTTTATTAACTCATTATTAGTAATAAACTAAGTTATTTAATCATAATTAGCTTTCAATTAACAACTTCAATTACAATCTCAATGAATACACAATAATTGCATGATCAACTAAGTGTAGTGACCCTAAATAGAGGGATCAATTGACTTATTTGATGTGAATTGCTTAATTAACTCATGATTAGTAATAAACTAAATTATTTACTCATAATTAGCTTTCAATTAACAACTTCAATTACAATGAGTGATATGTTGCAACATATGAGTGATATGTTGCAACATATGAGTGATATGTTGCAACATATGAGTGATATGTTGCAACAGATGACTCATCTGTTCCAACATATGAGTCATATGTTGCAACATATGAGTGATATGTTGCAACATATCACTCATCTGTTGGTTTACTCTTATTATGTTGGAACATATGAGTGATATGTTGCAACATATGAGTCATATGTTGCAACATATGACTCATCTGTTGACTTATTTGGTGTGAATTGCTTAATTAACTCATTATTAGTAATAAACTAAGTTATTTAATCATAATTAGCTTTCAACTAACAACTTCAATTACAATCTCAATGAATTACATAATAATTACATGAAATATTGTCATCACCAAATATATATTATAACTAAATAAAATACTAAAAATAAAAAAGATTGTCTGCAAATTACAGCCCATAATATAATTAAATAAAATACAAAAAATAAAAAATATTGTCTGCAAAATGCAACCCATATCAGGGCTCCAAACTCTTAAAAATCACCCCAGCGGCTCAAACTTCTTGCATTCTTGCAACTGAGTTATCATTCATTAGAGTCTTAGGAGTTATCATAGAAGTGTCGGTTATCAAATGCTCAATGAAAGCAAGCGAGTATGACCCGCACGCGGCAAATGTCTCATTCTTTGGAAGGTTCTGTTTTCGACCTTCAAAAGCCCATCGTTCGTTGAGCAATTTTTCCGGCAAGTGATTCATTAGGCCACTTTGCTTCAACAACTTAGGAACAACTCCAACAAACCCTCCATGAATATCACAAATTGAAACTCTTCATACACTGGTATGTTGCAGTCATAGACATTCATGACTCCCTCACTTATTTTGATCTCAACAGTCACAAAATGCTTCTTCTCCAAATTCATTACTGCTATGATTCTCTTGGCCTCTCTCCAATCCATGGCACCTGGATATGGTCTCTTTCCTCTGACATAGTCAATCATGTCATCATCCCATTCAAACTCAGCAAGTAACTCCTCTAATTTTTTTCCACCAGGAGTTGTTGCTTCTTCACTGAGTTTGTTGTACCGACAAAGGAAATTACCATAAAAATTGAGGTCCATTATTCTATCTCCAAGATCATAGAATTGAATGAATTTTAGATGTCTCTCCCGCATGAGAAGAAGAATTTCATCAACATACTGAAATAATATACAATTTATATAAGTTAGCAACTTATAATACTTGATAAGTTGCAGCAGATGAGTCATCTATTCCCATCTGTTGGATCAGATGACTCATCTGTTGCATGAAATCAAAACAGTAGGTCTACTGCTTTGATTTCATCCAACAGATGGATCATCTGTTGGAACAGATGTCTTATATGTTGCAACAGATGAGTAATCTGCTGCAACATATAAGACATCTGTTGGATGAAATCAAAACAGTAGGTCACTGCTTTGATTTCATCCAACAGATGGATCATATGTTGCAGCAGATTACCCATCTGTTGCAACATATAAGACATCTGTTCCAACAGATGGATCATCTAAATAAGCAGTACAAAATCATTAAATAAATAGAAGGTTAGTAAAAATAACTTACCCAGTCCACATACCAAAACTTCATATCAGTCATGTTCTTGAAGTCTTGTGGACCAAATTTATGCATGGAGTAAATTTCTGGGGCCTTTTTTGAATTCATCAGAGTTTTCAACTTTGCCTTTCTTGTGGCAGACACCAACTTGTAGACATTTACCTTCTTCAGCTCTCCTTGCTCTCCTATGGCTCTTGGAACTTCCCCAACAGTGCAAGAAAGAGGAGTTGCAATTTTTCTTGATTTAATATCTGAAATTGCCTTGGAAATTATTTTTTTTGTCCTCTTAATCTTAACCTGCAATGGAGTGAATGGCTCTGTAATCTTTCTTGATGGGATGACACCCCTTTTAGATGTCAATTCCTTTACAGCATTAGTTAATCCCTTAAGAGCATCAATCACTCCATTGTGTTTTTCCTTGCACTCTTGGCATTTGCATGCAGAACAAGAGCTTGAAGAGGCAACACCACCCAACTGTCTACCTATGTTGTGTGGTAGATCTGTAGCATGCCTACTAAAAGGGGTATGTCTACCACCAAAGTCAGGGGTATGTCTACCAGTAAAGTCAGGGGTGTGTCCATCACCAAAGTCAGGGAGGATTCCACCACCAAAATCAGCATCTTCAGTATGACCATAGTCATGGTCATTTCTTGGTTGAAAAACCACAAGAGCATCACCAACACCAACACCATCACCACCACCAACAGTAACAACAACACCATCACCACCACTACCACCACTACCAACACCAACACCAGCAGTATCAACAATAACATCATCAAGAACCAAATCATCCTTCCCAAGTGCTTTTCTTCTGATAGCTGTTGCTCCGGCCAATTCTTTTTTTATCCTATCAATTACCTTAGGGTCTGGTAGAGTTTTCACATACCCTAAAGTAACAAGGAATGGCATCTTTAACTCTCGATTAGTCGGGATAAGCCATGGATGCACAATCTAAAATCAACAATTAAATGTATTAAAATAATGTTTAACTCATAATTGAATTAATCTCTATAAAAGTAGACTTACTGCTTCCTCGGGTGGTTTGAGAAGATCAAGAACTTTTGCTTTTTTATCGTTCTTGGCCGACAACCATCTCAGAATTCTAGGACTAGAAACCTCTTCTTGATAGTCCTTCACTTGTTGTCGGAGATAAGGAATGGCTTCAAATGCCCAAGCCTGTAAAAATTATGCTAAAAATTAAAAATATTATTCAATAAAAAAAATTAAAACACAAAAATAAAATATTTACCATGAAAGCCCATGGAAAGCCATATTAGTTGGCTGTCTTTGGCGTTAACAGAGTCAACAAATATTTGACAGTCATTATGAAGCTTTCACGACCCCAAGGGTAGTTATTGAATGCCTCCAGATCTTCCGAGAGCTTTATTAAACCAAGTGGTATGTTGTTGTTAACGTCTCTCTCCCAAAGAATATTATGTACAAACCAAGCACAATGATTGCTTGTGCTTCTTTGAAAGCCTTTTACCTTCTAACTCTTGAAGTAAATTTACATTTTTGAAGCTTGAACCAACAAGGGACACCAAGTCATCACCATCAGTTGACTTGCCCTTTTGAATTTTCTTGACAGTCTTGGCTGCTGACTTAGATCCTCTTTTTTTTTTTTTTTTTGGTGTGCGGGGTGCTTTCTTTTGCGTAACAACAGGAATAGGTTGAGAAGGAGGATGACATTTTAGTCCAGTAACTATGGCAAACTCCTTCAACCCAAAACAAAGTGGCATGTCACAGTAGTTGATCCAGACTTCATCCATCTTATTATTGTTCTCATACATAAATCTACGTTTGAGAAGACCATACACCATGGTCATTTGAAAACGAGCATTATTATCCTCTGGCAAATCAAGATATTGCCCAAAGCAGCTGTTCCTGAAATAATCATCCAAATTTTGTTCTTAAAGTATTTGTCTGAAGGTGTCAAAAGTTTTTCCCATGGTTGACTTTATCACACAATCACCAGTTATATTTATGACATCACACTACATTGTCACAGAAAAATTATCAATACAGAATGTTTTGACACACTCTTCAGTGGAAGGACTGTTAGGATCAAGGTGTTCCTCTTCCTCATCTTCACTTTCATTATCTCCTCCTTTTCCTCCTTCCTCTGATTCTACTGAGTTTTTATCTTCATCACTTTCTCCTTCATCTTCCTCACTTCCTTCATCTTCCACACTTTCCTCATCTCCTTGTTCATCTTTACTTGAATCTCCAGATTCTTGACTTTTTTCTATTTCCTTCTCTTTTTCTATATTTAAAGCTGATTGAGAAGAGACTTCTTCTTCTAATTGAGATACTGCTTGTATAGCAAGCTCTTTTAGTGGTGAATGTATCCTAGCTATTTTTCTTCTATCTTCTTTTGGAGTTGATTCACTTCCTTTCCTTTTAGTGGGATCCATTTATCTACAAACAAGAGTAAAATAAAGGTCAATGATTGATTTGTGCATCATTAAAAAAAAAGATAACAATGAATTT
>QJPP01003349.1:0-47202 GCA_003996215.1 Jaltomata sinuosa | reverse complement strand
CTCGTCTTTTCTGCGCTGCTCAGCTGACATACCAACTGCATAAGTGCTAGCTGCTACCTGTGAATCCCGTGTATGCCAGGCCCTGTTGGTTTTGGTGAGCCTGTCCAAAATAGTTGTGGCATCGGCAAAAGTGCGACCCATAAACGCTCCACCTGCTGCGTTGTCCAACGTTGGCTTGGTAGCCGAATTCAGTGCCCTGTAGAATGTTTGCATCAAAAATTTGTCGTTCAACTGATGGTTAGGGCATTGTGATATCTTCTTTTTAAATCGCAACCAGGTCTCGTGCAATGCTTCGTGAGGTTGCTGTCTGAAATTGTTAATCTCATCCCTCAACTGTATCATCCTAGAGGGAGGAAAGAACATTTCTAGGAAAGCTCCTTTCAACTCTCCCCAAGTTGCGATAGAGTCAGGGGTCAGCTCTGTCAACCACAATGCTGCCTCATCAGATAGAGACAACAGAAACAACCTGAGCCTGATCGCTGTCTGACTCACTCCAGGTAACTCAAACGACTTGCAGATGCCCACAAAATTCATCAGGTGCTGGTTTGGATCATCCCCAGCGGCACCACGGAACATCCTCTCAAGTTCAACAGCTGGATCATCGTGCTAGTGATGTTGAACTTGGCTCCGGGCGCTAGCGGTGGAAGAGCAATGGCGCCCATAGCGCCAACTCCATCCAAGTCGATATCCTCATCATTCAGCATAACATCGTCCTGCAGACCACCAATATTCAGATTGTGTTGGGCCTGCAGTTCTGCAGCGAGCCTTGCTGCCTCTTGTTGTGCGGCCATATTCCGCCTTAACATTCTAGCAAGCTCGGGGTCGTAAGGTAATGTTGATTCACCCGAGCGCCGGGTACTTGGCATGCACAACTCTGTACCCTGTCAAAAGCAAAAACAACAAATAAACGTAAAAGCAGGAAAGTATGACTAAGAGTCAAATAAACACACCGGACTTAATAAACAACCGTATTCCCCGGCAGCGGCGCCAAAAATTTGATAACGCTCAAAGTACCACTCCACTTACGAAGCGTAAGCGATCGTTGTCAAATATAGAACCCAACAAAGGTTGGGGTCGATCCCACAGAGAATATGGTGAAAGTTAAGTCTTTAGTGAATTAGTTGACTAATGGTCAATAGTTTCCGATAAATAAAGAGGGGGGGTTTTGTGTGAACAATGTGTAAACAAAACGAACAATAATGTATGAGAAATAATCAGTAGGAGAATGAACTAGGGGAGTGTTTACCATGGCGTTGGTAACAATGTCGATCCTAGGCTTAACCGGGTTCTTTCTATATGCGTGTCACGATGTGATTGAATTAACGGTATCGTCTAAACGTTTCTCAACCAAATAGACGAATTTACTTATCAATTCTCTCGAACTTGAAAAGGTGTGATTTTAGATTTCAATCCTAAACATCAAGTAGATTAATCTAGTTACAACATTAATCATAAGACGAGAGTTAGTAGTCTCGAATCCTCGTCGTTAATCAAGTTTCCCGGTTTTAATCTCTTTACTCAAGCAAATTAAACCTAGGCATGTTCTAATGTTTGCAACCACTAGAAAACGTTAAATAATGAATGATTAACAATGTGACAACATATATATTGAACCCGTCGCTACCCGGAATCTATATCGCTACTTTAGACATGGCTCCCACAACCCTAGTTGCGGGAGGTTTAGTTAATCATGCTTGTAGAAGAATAGAAGAAAGTCATATTCATAATAAAGAAAAGAGATCCTTACAATGTAGTGAAACAATCTTCAATTATTCCAAGAACAAGAAAACAAAGATCCCAAGAACAAATCAGGTTCAGGATTCAAGGAGGAGGAAAACGTGTGTAGCGTGTTTCCTCTCTCAAAAATTGCTCAAAAACTCCTAAAACTATTGGGTAATGTATTGGTAAGTGCGTAAATAAAATAAACCTAACATAGGGTATTTATAGGAGTCCAGGAAGTAAACCCAAAAATGCTCGGATTCCGTGTCGCCGACTGTCTCAACTTGACGGCTTGGGGTGACGGACCATCACCACTTTGACGGACCATCACGGCGGCCATCACCCCTAGGCAGTGTCCTGCCACCACTTGACGGTCTCTGTGATGGACCGTCACATGTGTGATGGACCGTCACTCAGGCCGTCACTCTTATCCAGAATGTCTTTTTGCTCATATTTCCTTCCGTTTCCGTGTTTGTCTCCATTTCCTACAAATCCAACATAAAACCATCAAAAACGATGATGGTTGCTTGAAAACGTACGATTGTTCTTAAATAAAAGGAGTCGAAAGTGCCGTAAAATGGCGGCACATCACTATGCTTTTATCTTATATGTGCCCAGTCGGCCTATGATACCTACTGGATACCTTATGCTTCACATTTGGTTCTCATACTACACTCTTTATCTTCTGGTGCAGATCCTAGTGTGGGCCATCATCGTTAGAGTGTTGGAGACTCGTGCGAGGAGCTGCTTTTGCGATATTCCAGACTGAGGGTGAGATCTTGGCGGTCGGAGCTTGGCTTTTAGTTTATTTTTTTCTTTATGTACTCTATTACTACTCGGAGACATGTGTGTATATATTACTTTGGATGCTTCATACTCCTTATTGTAGTTCTGTCTCTATACTATGCTACCAGGTTTTGGGTTTGGTTTAGCTTCCGCATATGTATGTATATCCCTGTTATCCATTTTCTTCTTCTTGTTTCCTTGCTTTCGCTTATTAAACTGTTCTTTCACTTAAATTGTTAAAATGTAGCCCATTACTAATCGTTCTGGGCTACAGGGATTGGTCACCTACCGAGGGGTTGTAGGTGCCATCATGATCGAGAAATCTGGTCGTGATAGCTTGGTATCAGAGCTATAAGTTCACCGGTGTCATTGGTATATGAGCCAATGTCTAGTAGAGTCCCGCAGATCGGGGCAGAGACGTCCGTACTCAATATTCAGGAGGCTATGGTGATATCTTAGGAAAAGTGGACTTTTCTTGTTCCTCTCTCGTGCGTAGTATCATTGGAAGTTTCTGGAAATCTCACTTATTCTGGTTCACTCTTCCGCATATGGTTTGTACGAGATCTTTAGCTTCTGGCGGAGAGGAGCCTCCTGCCCCTGCACCTCTGACTCCTGCTAGGGGCCGGGGTGGTCGCTGGTGTATAGGTAGGGGTCGAGGATGTCCTAGAGCAGCGACACCTGCTAGAGCTGCTAGAGTTGAGGTAGAGTTCGAGTATGATTATGAGCCCAAGTTCGTCTCTGAGCAGCATCATGTGGTCCCAGGGACATCCCAGGTACCACCAGTTCCAGTACCAGTTTCTGTGCCAGCTACGGCCCTAGCTCAGTCTTTGGATATTCGGGGTTTACTTGTTCAACTTATGGGTATGATTGGGGAGAGACCTTCTGAGGTAGCACTTATTTCCGCTCAGGGGGTAGCCCTAGGTGTTCAGAGTTTAGGAGTGTAGCCTGCTACTGCGGCTCCCCGCGTCGAGGTTATTCTGGTCCCCTCAGTTCCACAACCTCTTGCTCCCCGCCCGATTATGACAGAGATGGAGCAGAAGGCGTTGGGTAGATTTTTGAGATTGGCACCACCGAGATTCGCTCGCACATCGGGACAAGACCCACATGACTTCATTACTACCTGTGAGGAGATGTTGCACCATTTGGGATTTTTGGAGACTCACGGGGTCGGTTATACTACTTATCAGTTGGAGGGCCCAACGAAGTTATGGTGGAGGGACCAGGTTGCTTGCAGGCTAGCATCATTGCTTCCTTTGACTTAGTCTGAGTTCTATGAGGCCTTTATGGACAAATTCTTACCTCAAAGCGACAGAGAGAGGCAGAGAGAGTGCACCAGACTTGCTCAGGATTCTATGACCGTCTCGGAGTATGAAACCTGTTTCCATCAGCTTGTGCCATTTGGGGCCATGATTATTCCTACCGAGTATGACAAGATCCATAGATTTGTTTGGGGACTACGGAGAGAGTTTAGAGACCCTGCAGAGATATTGGTTTCTAGTGGTCACTCATTCCAGGCTACTAAGGACTATGCTCGTACTATAGAGGATTCGCGTTGCCATGACCCCGGGTCCAGAGATAAGAGGCCTCGACATCAGGGTGGCTACAGTGGTTACAGATATGGTGATAGAGGTTCAGGCCAGTGGGGCCAAGATTATCAGCCACAACAACATCAGGGTCAGACCAGTCGTCAACAAGACAACATAGTATCAACAAACCCTGTTAGACAAAGGATAGAGATTCAACACCCAATCCAAGAAAAATTACCACTGGAGGGGATTTAGAGTCTTCTTCTTCACTCGACTGGTTCAGGCGTCACTTCAGGCTTCTGGTTCTCAGTTTGAGCAGGGTCAGAGCAGTCAGCATGGTCAGTCTGCGAGAGGTACTACTTCTGGGGCATCAGGCCGAGGTGGCCACACAAGTTTAGCGGGTTCATCTCGACATGGTGGGTCATCAGGGCCATGCTACGAGTATGGAGTCAGCGGTTATTTTGCCAGAGATTGCCCCTAGTGGGGTACAACCTTTTATGAGTGTGAAGTTAGTGGCAATTTTGCTAGAGATTTCCCCCACTGGGGTACAGTTTAGCCAGCCACTCTGCCGGCTCAGCCTATTTGCTCAGTTTAGCCATCGGCTCAGGGAGGTGGTGGTCAGGGTAGAGGTGGTGTTCCACGTGGAAGAGCAGGTGGTAGGGATGGCAGTCGGACAGGTAGAGGTCATCGTCAGTTCTATGCGGTCCCTGGGAGACCGGAGGCAGAGGCCTCGGATGCTGTGATTACAGGTACGATTTCTATGTGCCATCAGTGTTCTACAACTTTATTTGATCCTGGATCCGCTTGTTCATATGTATCTGCCTACTTTCTGCCGTGTTTGGGGTTGGCTAGTGAGCTATTATCTGTTCTTGTTTCTATTTTGGCCCCACTAGGAGATTCTTTAGTAGTGGATCAGATTGTGAGATCTTGCATGATATCTATTGGTGAGTTGGAGACTTGGGGTGATTTGATGATCCTTGATATGTTAGATTTTGATGTGATACTGGCATAGACTGGTTATCCTTTCACCCTGCGGTTTTGGACTGTTATGCCAAGACCGTTACCATAGGCGTGCCCGGTGTATCCTCGGTTGTATGGCAGGGTTTCGTCAGCTGCGCACCATCTAGGATCATCTCTTGTCCTCGATATAGGAAGTTGATTTCCCATGGGTGTTTATCTTATCTAGCATATGTCCAAGATGCTAGTGCTGACCCACCATCTCCTGAGTCTGTTCCTGTGGTTAGAGACTTCCTAGATGTGTTTCCTACCGACTTTCCAGGACTTCCACCTGATAAAGATGTTGATTTTGCCATTGAGTTAGAGCTGGGCACCAGGCCCATTTCTATTCCTCCTTACCGTATGGCTCCTGCTGAGTTGAGGGAGCTTAAGGAGCAGCTCCAGGATTTGTTAGCTAAGGGGTTTATTAGACCGAGTGCGTTACCTAGTGTAAAGAAGAAGCATGGGTCGATGCGGATGTGTATTGGTTATCGGCAGCTGAATAAGGTGACAGTGAAGAATAGGTATCTAATGTCGAGGATTGATGACTTGTTTGATCAACTTCAGGGTTTAGCCTTGTTTTTGAAGATTGATTTGAGGTCCGGCTACCAACAGTTGAGGATTAGGGCAGAGGACATCCCTAAGATAACATTCAGGACACGTTATGGCCCCGTAGTTGGACATGTTTGTGATAGTCTTCATTGATGACATTCTGATATACTCGAGGAGTAGAGATGAGCATGAGCAAAACTTGAGGACTATACTTCAGACTTTGAGAGATCATCGACTTTATGCCGAGTTCTCAAAGTGTGAGTTTTGGCTTGAGTTAGTTGCATTCCTAGGGCACGTGGTGTCTAAGGATGGGATTAGAGTTGACCCAGGTAAGATTTCTGCGGTTCGTGATTGGACTAGACTTACTATTGCTACTGAGGTTCGCAGCTTTGTTAGGTTAGCCGGATACTACAGATGGTTCACTGAGGGATTTTCTTCCATAGCAGCACCATTGACTATGCTGACTAAGAAGGATGTTCCATTTCAGTGGTCGGATCAGTGCGAGGACAGCTTCAAGAGGCTTAAGGACTTCAGCTCAGTATTGACTTTGCCGGTTGAGGGTCAGAGTTTCTCCATGTATTGTGATACTTCTGGGGTCGATCTTGGTTGTGTGCTGATGCAGCAGGGTCATGTGATTGCATATGCATCAAGGAAACTGAAGGTTTACGAGCACAACTACCCCACTCATGACTTGGAGCTGGCGACGGTAGTCTTCGCACTTAAGATCTGGAGGCATTACTTATATGGAGTTCATTGTGAGATATTCACCGATCACCGTAGTCTTCAGTACATAATGAGTTAGCGAGAGCTGAACTCGAGGCAGAGGAGATGGATTGAGTTGCTGAAGGACTATGATTTCACTATTTTATACCATCCGACAAGGCAAATGTGGTAGCGAATGCCTTGAGTAGGAAGGCGGTGAGTATGGGCAGCCTAGCTTCACTTACAGCTTCTGAGCGACCGTTGGCCTTGGGCATCCAGTCCTTGGCTAACCATTTGTTTAGGCTTGACTTGTCAGGTCCTAACAGAGTTCTTGCTAGTATTGAGGTTCATTCTACTCTAGTTGATCAGATTCAGAGCCGACAGTTTGAGGATCAGAGTTTGTGTGACCTTTGTGATCAAGTCGTTTGGGGTGAGGCCAACTAGGCTACTTTTGGTTCTGATGGTATTCTTAGATTCGATGGTCGTCTTTGTGTTATGAGGGTTGGAGATTTAGTTCAGTTGATACTTTGGGAGGCTCATTGCTCTAGATACTCAATCCATCCTGGCACAACAAAAATGTATAGAGATTTGATACAGCTTTACTGGTGGAGTGGTATGAAGTGGGACATAGCAGAGTTTGTATCTCGGTGCTTGAATTGTCAGCAGGTGAAGTTCGAGCACATGAGACCGGGTGGCTTGATGCAGCGACTTCCCATTCTTGAGTGGAAGTGAGAAGGGATTACTATAGACTTCGTTATTGGGTTGCCTCGTACTCCTTGGAGGTTTGATTCCATATGGGTGATTGTTGATAGGCTGACTAAGTCAACCTATTTCTTGCCGGTTCAGACTCCACAAAACACCGAGAGGTTAGCTCAGATTTATATTCGTGAGGTTATTCGGTTGCATGGGGTCCCAGCTTCTATCATTTCAGACCGTGTCACTCAGTTCACATCTCAGTTCTGGAGAGCTATACAGAGGGATTTGGGTACAGAGGTTCAGCTTAGTACTGCTTTCCATCTTCAGACAGATGGCCAGTCCGAGAGGACTATTCAGGACCTGGAGGACATGCTTCGGGCCTGTGTTCTTGACTTTGGAGGTTCATGGGATCATTGTGCCTTTGGCCAAGTTTGCTTATAATAATAGATTTCATTCGAGCATCAACATGGCACTTTTTGAGGCCTTGTATAGTAGGCATTGCAGATCGCCGATTGATTGGTTTGAGGGGTTAGAGTCCAGACTGCAGAGTATAGGTTTGCTTAGAGATTCCTTAGACCAAGTCCATTTGATCCAGGATAGACGTAGAGCAGCCCAAAGTAGGCAGAAGAGCTACGCTGATCGTAGACTTTGTGCTTTAGAGTTCAGTGTTGGTGACTTGGTTTTCCTTCGAGTATCGCCCGTGAAGGGCGTGATGAGATTTGGTCGGCGGGGCGAGCATAGCCCCAGATTCATTGGGCCGTTTGAGATTCTTCAGAGGGTTGGTAGTGTTGCCTATATATTATCTTTGCCTCGAATGTTTTCAGCTATTCACCCAATTTTCCATGTGTCGATGTTGCGCCAATATGTTCCAGATGAGTCTCATATGCTGCGTTGGGATTCAGTTTAGTTAGATGATACTTTATCTTTTGTCGAGGAGCCGATAACTATTCTTGCCAGAGATATCAAGAGATTGAGGTCTAAGGAGATTTCAGTTGTGAAAGTTTAGTGGAGGCATCATTCGGTCGAGGAGGCTACTTGGGAGATTGAGAGTGAGTTGCGTGCTCAGTATCCGCAGTTGTTCGAGCCTTCAGGTACTCTTTCCTTCTTGACTTTCGAGTGTGAATGTCTTTTTAGTAGTGGATGTTGTGATGACCCTTTCGGTCATCTTTGCATTTACGCACTTATTGTACTGTTAGAGCTTTCCTGTAGCAGTGCTAAGTCATTTATGGCTTGCTGGGACTGGTAGTTCAGTTCCCTGGTCGTTCATTTGGTTGTTTAGGCCGTTTTCCTATTTTAGAGCCTTAACTTAGGATATCATTTACTTTGGTCAACATTCTTAGCTAATGTGCTCGGAATTGAATTCTGACTGTTCCGTTAGCTCCAGAACATTAAGCGTGGTCTAGTTAGACCTTTAGTTAAAGCATGAGAACTTTCGGTGTGGGTTTTGTGCTATTTTCTCTGTTTTCAGGCAATTTAGAGTTAAAAGTGTAACTTTGGGTAGCTTTCGATGATCAGAGCGTCAGATTCGAAATTCGATGATTCCATCAGCTCCGGAATGTTGAGTTTGGGTTAGGTAGGTGGTTGGTTCGGGTTACGGATGAGCTAGGCTCATTTCGAGCCTTTGAGTTCTTATTAATAGGTATTGACTTGGGTAAACATTTCTCCGAAATGACCTCGTATGGAAGTTTCATCGATTCCTTTGAGTCTGAAACGTCATTTCCACTCTATTAGCATTATTGATTTTTGAATATCGATTTATGATTATGCCCGAAATTCCCCGTGGAGTTTTAAAAAGTTGTAAATTTTTAGTGTAGGCTAGGACTTCAGCGCAATCGTGCCAAGGCCAGCGCGATCGCGCCTCAGTGAATGCAGCAAGCCAGCACGATGGCGCCCTTCAGGCGCAATGGCGCCTGGCTTCCTTGAGCGCGATGGCGCTGACCAGCGACCATCAGCTATATATTTCTTGTTAGTTTGAGTTTCCAGCCATTTCTCTCAACCTTTCTCACTCTAAAACACTTATACTCTCTACCAAATTGCTCCACATCTCTCCGAGACTTTGGAAAACCAATTGTTCATCGTTAATTCGTGATCCTTTGATTCTTGGTAAGTCTTGTTCCCCAACTTGCCTTCTCTTTTTCTCTTCTAAAATCCTCCATTTTTGCTGATGTCCAAGAGCTTGGAAATTTTTGTAGAGGCTACTTTCTTGCTCTTGCATGTTCGTGGATTTGAGGAATTCACCGTCTTGGCTTAATTTCTATCCTTGTGGTAAGTAATCCTTGCCTAATTTCTCATTATTGTTCTTAAATTTCCATCTTTAAGCCTTTTCTTGAGGCGGGCTGTTTTGACGCCCTCCTCTTGGCCAATTGTGCTCATTTTTGGAGCATGTCTTCTTGGCATCATTGTGGTCGTCGTGCTTCTTTCCATTTTTGGTTTTAGATTGTGGGCCCCGTGGTCTTGCCTTTGAGCCAGATTTCGACCCGCCTATAATTATAGCGATATGGGTATCCTTAGACTCATTTTCATGATTTATTCTTGTTTTTGATAGTTTGATCTTTGTTCGGGGTTTCATAGAGTGATTCGGGTTTGGATTGCATTGTCCTAGCAAATTCTCATCAGATGACAGGTAGGTTACGGTCTAAACTTCCTAGACTTACCATATATCAGATAAAATTATACTAGCTGGCATCCTTAGGTTGGGTTATTAGGTTGGTACCACAGACCTTGACCGCTTTCCATGATTTGCCTCGTTTCTTTCCTCCGCTGTGTGTAGCATTTTTCATAGTTGATATTACCACCCTTGTGGTCCTGTGTGACCCTATTTTTGACTCTGAACCATAGATGGTGGGTTATTCGGGGGTGTCCGTGAGTCCGGACATTGTTATCGCGATTTTTGGATGGTTATGTATGCTGTAGAGCGATTGGAGCCTGTGTAGGGCCGATAGGTTATTTGTGGGTCGGGGGCCACTGTTGTGATTGTGTATACCATTCATTATGCATATAGAGGGAATTTCTTCATGATTATACTGTGGTTTTGGCTTCGGGCCTACTGGGACTATTTTTCTAAACCTTGAATGGCCCATGGGGCCCGTTATCGGTGGAAATGATTTAAAAGATTTTTGGTATCGTTTTAATTGGTCTTCTTGGGTAAGGGAGAATTAAATAAAGTTTTATCACTAGTTCCACTTATACTAGACTCGACGGGGTTGAGCGCTAGACTTGTTTTACTATAACTTTCGGGATGATGCTAGACTCGGCGGAGCCGTGTGCTAGGATTACTTGTCTTACTGATTAAGAACTGGATACTCTCCGGGAAGATTTACTTAGGGACCTTTCGAGATTCGGGGGGTATCTAGTATGTTGGTCGGGGGCCTCCATGGACCTTGCCATTTCAGACCAGAGGCTATGAGCTGCGGGTGCCGGAGGGGGGTATACGACGTAGCAGGGGTATACGGGTGTGACCTTCCATGGATCCTGTCTTCTGGGCCTTATAGGACGCCGAAAGCGGGTAACATACGGTTCTACTATCACACTTGACTTAGCATGAAATCATATCATTCATCTGTGTAAGGTACCACCCTTGTTTGTTGTTTGTTGATTGTACGCTTTGGTAGTATGGGATGCCAGAGGGATTGTTTTCACTTGTTTGCATTTCTCGGTTGTATGGGCGGCCGGGGGACTGTAGGTAGACTCTTGTTAAATTATAGCAGTGTATTCTCTCGCTACGGTTATAATTATGAGGTTGTATACTACTAAGTTGTTAGTTTCTGGAGTTGAGATTGATATGATTGGTTTGGTTATTGATTCCTATTTTACGAGCATTTCTATCTTTACTCTTTTCTTCCTTCCCTTGTACTTGAGGTTACCGGTATACCATCCACTTCTAAAACTTATTATGTATATACTGTTATTGCAAGGATCCCAGGTGCGTCATTTCTTACTATCACCTGTGCCTGTTGTGTAGATATTCTACTTGCTAGCCTTGTGTGTTATATCTGTTGTATTTCCTTTGGGCTAGTTCCTGTGTACTTTTTCATAGATTTCCGTGACTACTTGATTCTATTTTGTCTGTTACTACATTTTTATCTTATATGTGCCCAGTCGGCCTATGATACCTACTGGGTACCTTATGCTTCGCATTTGGTGCTCATACTACACTCTGCATCTTCTGGTGCAGATCCTAGTGTGGGTCATCGCCGTTAGCGCGTTGGAGACTCATGCGAGGAGTTGCTTTTGCGATATTCCAGACTGAGGGTGAGCTCTTGGCGGCCAGAGCTTGTCTTTTAGTTTATCTTTTGCTTTATGCACTCTATTACTACTAGGAGACATGTGTGTATATATTACTTTAGATGCTTCATACTCCTTATTGTAGTTCCGGCTCTACACGATGATAACAAATTTTGGGTTTGGTTTAGCTTCCGCATATGTATGTATATCCATGTTATCCATTTTATTCATCTTGTTCCCTTGCTTCCGCTTATTAAACTGTTCTTCCACTTAAATTGTTAGAATGTAGCCCATTACTAATTGTTCCGGGCTACGGGGATTGGTTCGCCTACCGAAGGGTTGTATTTGCCATCATGATCGAGAAATTGGGTCGTGACATTTTTTTCATTTAGCATAATTTAGTTGGTATTATAAATTTTAAATTAAAGTAGAATTCATCATTGAATAAGGTTATAGACTTTGGTTTTCCTTTTATTTTGAATCATATTTAGATATGTTATATTGAAGTTTGACATAAGAGTATTATGTTAACTTTTTTGTTTTGAATTTTGAACTTATGTTATATTTTCAGTTCCAGTTTATTTATTTTACTAGTATTCACTTGATATTTGTCACGACCCAACTACCGGGCCGTGCGGGCACCTACTCTAATCCACCTAGATAGGAGAACCCTTACCACCCGAACCAACAGGCAATGCGAAAAAGAAAATAAACCATTAAATAAGTCCCTTAAATACATGAGAAATCCTTTTTACAAATAGTTTAGAAAAATAAACGACTAAAAGAATTTGCGGAAAACATTTGAAACAACCTCCCCTGAACCTAGTCTAAGCCGGTACAAGAGCTTCTACAAGATGAGCTTATAACATAAAATGGACACAACTTCCACCATAGAAGGAAGTATGAGCTGCTGGAAGATCACCGCAATCCTGAACCTATGAAACATCACCAACCCTGCAACCAGACTATACCAAAAAGGTATAGCAAAGTAGAGTCAGTACAAACACACGTACTGGTAGGCATCATCGGTCGACCCGAGTCCATTCCTACCATCATATAAGAAAATAAGGAAAACATAAAATAAACATTATAGCTCCCTCCTTCACCTTTAACCTTGACCCTGACATCTAGGACTTCCCAAGTCACCTTGTCACCTAGACTTCCCAAGTGACCTTGTCACCTAGACTTCCCAAGTCACCTTGACACGTAGACTTCCAAAGTCACCTTGTCACCTAGACTACCCAAGTCACCTTGACATGTAGACTTCCAAAGTCACCTTGTCACCTCGACTTCCCAAGTCACCTTGACATGTAGACTTCCCAGGTCACCTTTAAGCTTTACCCCAGTCAACTACCTTGACTAAATATTCAGACTTAACCCGGCTAACTGCCCAACCAAACCACTTATACCCGTAGTATTACTAACCAGTGTCCAGCCCTTTTCGGACCTATCGGACAACTTTATCCCGGTTACAACAACCAACCACTACAACCCTAGACTTTCTGTCGTACTTTCAATTGACCAATCACATGAAAATCACCTAGCAACCATTGACACATGCAATGACAACAACATAGTAATATTTAAATCACTTTCGAATCCCAAAACCCGGACCCTCTAAGGATCCTCTAATCACACCTAAGTGTTCAACTAGGTACCCGGTCTACCCCAAGACCCATCCTTACCTCATTAATCACAAATAAAACTTGACCGTCATTAGTACACTTAATGACAATAAATTGTGAACTCATAACCTCTTTTACATAGTCCGGATCTACCCGATTCCCCCCTAACACATCTAGGTGTAAACATGACAACTCGGTCTACACCAAGACCAACTATTAATTAACATCATAACCCGGTCTACACCAAGACCAACTAATAACGTGATATAACAACCCGGCCTACACCAAGACCAATCTCATAACATGACATAACAACCCGGCCTACACCAAAACCAACTAATAACATGACATCCCGGTCTACACCAAGACCTACTAATTAACATGATATAATAACCCGGCCTACACCAAGACCAATCTCATAACATGATATAACAACCCGGCCTACACCAAGACCAACTAATAACATGACAACCCGGTCTACACCAAGACCTACTAATTAACATGATATAATAACCCGGCCTACTCCAAGACCAATCTCATAACATGATATAAAAACCCGGCCTACACCAAGACCAACTAATAACATGACAACCCGGTCTACACCAAGACCTACTAATTAACATAATATAATAACCCGGCCTACACCAAGACCAATCTCATAACATGATATAACAACCCTGCCTACACCAAGACCAACTAATAACATGACAACCCGGTCTACACCAAGACCTACTAATTAACATTATATAACAACCCAGCCTACACCAAGACCAAACTCAGCAGACATATCAGGATTCTCGGTCACTCAAGGACCACCATCGAATATCACAATTCAATAAAAATAGCCCGGTCCACTCACGGAACCAATAACGATCAATGCAATAAAACAATATCATTGCAATGCAACAATACCAATGAGATGATGAAGTAACATAAACCCGTACCAGGCGTGGTACCCGAGCCAACCAAATAGTAACCTGTACCAGGCGTGGTACCCATGCAAACCATTTGTTATACCTGTACCAGGCGTGGTACCCAAGCCAATCGAATGTTATACCTGTGCTAGGCGTGGTACCAGAGCCAAACTAATGTCAACAATCCACAGTCAAATGCATGGACAAACAACTTGTAAACCAACAAGCAAATACCATTCAAATCACATGCTATAAAATAGAAACCTTAGACATTCTACACAACTTCCCTAAACAAATGAGTACAAGAATATACAACATTCACAGAAATCGTAAGCCATCACCTACCCCTATTCCAGATATATAGTTGGACCTTGACATTTGTCCAAAGACTAAACACACTAACCCTTATTTACACGTAATGAACGGTTTCCCCCTTTTAACATAATTTAATTACCCCCTTAATCTGGTACATACATAGATAACAACAATACGATTTTTCACTCCTAGCCCTTAACAAACAATGATTTCTTAATATGCCTCTCGCATTCGTGAAACCTCACCTAGGAGTTTCCTATTTCATCCCCACCTAGTTGTCCTTGCAATTCCCAGTTCCCCAAACCTTCCTGACATCCCAGTCCCTGAGTCTATCATTTTTAGCATACCAAGACAATATAAATAGCCTCAAACAATTATCAATAACCCACAAAACCAATTCCTAGCACATACATAACCAAACCCGAATCCGCCAGACTCCGTGCCCGGAGGCCTAAAACATGGATTCTCCATTTCACTATACAAAAGTACGGAAAGTAAACATGTCTAACTACTCATGAAAACCTAGCCTACCTGGATGCTAAGAAGCTGCAACCGTGCGTTTCTGGCTCCGTGGAGGCATTCCTGGCGGTCCTGTAGGCCCGAATCCGTGGTTTCGCATCCCTTTCACTGGAATCCCTCCTCCCCATGGCTCCCAGGACTTGGAGCAACCTAGGAGGGTTTCTGGAATAACTCCCGTCTGTTCTTGGGGCTGAAGGGAAGAGAATGAAATTAAAAGCCCATTTTCTTGGTTTTTCTAATATTGTCGCTCCGCTATAGCGGTCCCTGCTCCACTATAGCAGTCTCGCTATAGCGGACAACTCGCGCTATAGCGGTCTTAAGCGGTGTTGACCGCCTTGACCACCGCTATAGTAGTATTTTCCACCGCTATAATAGAGGCCGCTACCGCGAATGGTTGCACTCGCCACGGACAGAATGTCTGGAAATCTCCCAGATTTGGCCATTTTACAACACACTTATTTTCTCGATGTTCCGGAATAACCCCTTCACGTTAACCTTGATTCCGGGAGTTCTACTTACCCGAATTCGATTCTGAAAAGTCCTCCGGACTCCTCTATGACTTAGCTACAAGGAAAACTAGCTCAAAATAAGACATTTAACCCAATCCTTACCCGGATTGTCCTAGACCATACCTCACTCCAAAACTGGCCGAGACTAGCCTAGCCCAGAATTTTCAACTCCCAAACCCAAAATTTTTCTAACCCAAAACTTGGCACGAATGATTTACCCGTAATGACGAACCCGGTCGTTACAAAAGATACCAATTTACCCATCGTTCATCCCCAAACGATCTCTACAGCGGAGGGAAATGACAAGCTCATCCCTCGATCTTACTGCTCTATCATGATAGCGTAAATATAACCTTACGCAAACTACTGAAACTTCCCAATCCCTTGGTATACCCAACTCAACCCAAAATTTAGCTCACTTCCGCTCTATCAAGGAATTCCTTCCTTCGAGCCACACAAGGCAACTAGATTACCCCTCCCTGAGTGCCCAAGAAATCTGGGGACTCGCTGAAACACCGGAGCCAAAGAAACTCAACTAATAAACAACACAGTTTTTTCCTGCCGAGGGGACTAGATCCCACCATGGAGATCCCTTTCCCACTATACCAGAAGTTCTACTAGCCCAAACTCCATTCCGAAAGCTTCCTATGGGGTACTGTGCCCCTCACATATCATCCTGTTACCTTACCCCTATCAACAGTATGCCCTGAGACACCACGTATCTCTAGACCACGCAACAATGAGGATTTCATTGGGCTCACCCTACCTTGAGATTTTCATCAACCCTCGTCTTAGGAGAGGGATTTTCTACCTGAACGCTTACACTCTAACCAATGCTATGGCAAGAACACGCTCACCACGTAAGAAACAGTAACACTGGGTATTATCATAGTCACAAGAGACATAATAATGCTAAAAAAACCCATTTAATAACCCAGCTCCTTTAATCGACCCTACCACTAAGGGTCATCAACACTAAACCAGTCAATAATCACCTCATCACATAGTCTATGAGCGGTGTTCAACACTACTCGATCAATCACGGGTCATATTGCCAGACTCCAAATAGGTGACTATTCCCACCAATGGTCAGTCATAGTTTTTACCAATCCCCCGGGCTACCATATCTACCCTTTTCTTTGGTCGCGCACGGATGCTAAGTATTCATGCAAATTACCTTATATGCATGATATATAAATTCTATAGTCGATTTCCTCATTTCACATGGCAGCCCGTAATGCAACCGTTGCCTTTAGATGCCCCGAGAATGAATGAAAAATAGGGAAAAAACAAGGTGGGGCTTCTGCCTCACTGACCTCCGCTATAGAGATTGGTCATTCCGCGATAGCGGTTCCACTATAGCGGATATTTCACCACTATAGCGGTCCTGATGGTAACTGTATAGAAAATTGAAATTTCCAGTAAGTGTATCAGTTCCCTTTCCCAGCTACCTTTGCTTAGTCCTGTAAATCCCGCCATGGTCTTAAACCACCCTTAAAACCATTTCTGGCATCAAACGCATCACCATTCAACATAAAATACTATCAATTACAAAGAGTTAACACTAGACAATTGTTCCCAACAATATCTTCCTGCCATTACCCACTAATGACTCCCTTGTTCCCATGGTTCCCAACCAAGTCCCGACTGTCCTGAAACCGAAGCTTCCCTACAGTCACAGTTTCCAATCCCTTATCATCTTAACCAATGATAAGCCCTTTTTCAAAATACAGTACCACTTTTAAATCAAGACTCTTAACAGCTTATCACAACCTAAGGTACACAAAACTTTTCACATTAATGACCCTCTGCAGACTCAACATGCACGACATACATTAATTTACACACATTTCAAGCAAGTCACAAGAGAGGTATACAACCCAACATTTCAACTTCAAGTTACAACCAAATCAAGTCACAACCAAATCAAGTCACAAAATTTACTATCTATTCGTCCCATGGATGATCAATAGTTGATCAACCATGTCTTACCATAACTCCCGCTATTAAGCAATAATAGCCCTTGTCCCTGCTACTTATTCACATACCAACCACTTGAAACCTGAGTTCCCACAAGTGTACATACCCTTTTTACATTATCATTTTTACCAATGATAAGACCCTGCCCAACATTTAGCATACAATTTCCACTTGAATTACAAAACACAAATTTCTTCAATCATTAATACATAACCAGTTAAGACTCTTTATTAACTACAAATTTCAAGGCAACTCAGCAATTACACACCACAAAATTGCAGTCATTCAAATAATGCAATACATACAATCACGAGTCTCAAGCTCTGACATTCAATCAAACCAGTTTCATCACCTTTCATTCGCTTCATGGATGACCGTTAGCTAATTCATCCATCCTTTATATAGCCTCCCAGGCCAGATACCAATTGGAACCTTCCCGGTTCCAATTTTCCTTGCTTGTCTTACTGCAACCGGAGTCGAATGACATCCCTACTTCATTGAGTTACCAATTGGAATCGAAAGATACCAATTGGACTCAACTCATACAAGCGAGTGAAACAAACCGCACGAATAGGAATGAAAGAAGAGAGATGTTTCTTAGAATGCTTCATAGCTTCCCTAGGATTAGATGTGGACGTCTACACACCAATCCGCAGGACTCTATTCGACATTTTGCTCTTGTACTGGAAGACCGGTAACCTGGGCTCTGATACCATTTGTCATGATCCAACTACCGGGCCGTGAAGGCACCTACTCTAATCAACCTAGATAGGAGAACCCTTACCACCCGAACCAACAGGCAATGCGAAAAAGAAAATAAACCATTAAATAAGTCCCTTAAATACATGAGAAATCCTTTTTACAAATAGTTTAGAAAAATAAACGACTAAAAGAATTTGCGGAAAACATTTGAAACAACCTCCCCTGAACCTAGTCTAAGCCGGTACAAGAGCTTCTACAAGATGAGCTTATAACATAAAATGGACACAACTTCCACCATAGAAGGAAGTATGAGCTGCTGGAAGATCACCGCAATCCTGAACCTATGAAACATCACCAACCCTGCAACCAGACTATACCAAAAAGGTATAGCAAAGTAGAGTCAGTACAAACACACGTACTGGTAGGCATCATCGGTCGACCCGAGTCCATTCCTACCATCATATAAGAAAATAAGGAAAACATAAA
This sequence comes from Jaltomata sinuosa, assembly GCA_003996215.1. Taxonomy (NCBI): domain Eukaryota; kingdom Viridiplantae; phylum Streptophyta; class Magnoliopsida; order Solanales; family Solanaceae; genus Jaltomata; species Jaltomata sinuosa. Next base: position 28,951 of record QJPP01003349.1, on the reverse strand, counting down.
ATAAACATTATAGCTCCCTCCTTCACCTTTAACCTTGACCCTGACATCTAGGACTTCCCAAGTCACCTTGTCACCTAGACTTCCCAAGTGACCTTGTCACCTAGACTTCCCAAGTCACCTTGACACGTAGACTTCCAAAGTCACCTTGTCACCTAGACTACCCAAGTCACCTTGACATGTAGACTTCCAAAGTCACCTTGTCACCTCGACTTCCCAAGTCACCTTGACATGTAGACTTCCCAGGTCACCTTTAAGCTTTACCCCAGTCAACTACCTTGACTAAATATTCAGACTTAACCCGGCTAACTGCCCAACCAAACCACTTATACCCGTAGTATTACTAACCAGTGTCCAGCCCTTTTCGGACCTATCGGACAACTTTATCCCGGTTACAACAACCAACCACTACAACCCTAGACTTTCTGTCGTACTTTCAATTGACCAATCACATGAAAATCACCTAGCAACCATTGACACATGCAATGACAACAACATAGTAATATTTAAATCACTTTCGAATCCCAAAACCCGGACCCTCTAAGGATCCTCTAATCACACCTAAGTGTTCAACTAGGTACCCGGTCTACCCCAAGACCCATCCTTACCTCATTAATCACAAATAAAACTTGACCGTCATTAGTACACTTAATGACAATAAATTGTGAACTCATAACCTCTTTTACATAGTCCGGATCTACCCGATTCCCCCCTAACACATCTAGGTGTAAACATGACAACTCGGTCTACACCAAGACCAACTATTAATTAACATCATAACCCGGTCTACACCAAGACCAACTAATAACGTGATATAACAACCCGGCCTACACCAAGACCAATCTCATAACATGACATAACAACCCGGCCTACACCAAAACCAACTAATAACATGACATCCCGGTCTACACCAAGACCTACTAATTAACATGATATAATAACCCGGCCTACACCAAGACCAATCTCATAACATGATATAACAACCCGGCCTACACCAAGACCAACTAATAACATGACAACCCGGTCTACACCAAGACCTACTAATTAACATGATATAATAACCCGGCCTACTCCAAGACCAATCTCATAACATGATATAAAAACCCGGCCTACACCAAGACCAACTAATAACATGACAACCCGGTCTACACCAAGACCTACTAATTAACATAATATAATAACCCGGCCTACACCAAGACCAATCTCATAACATGATATAACAACCCTGCCTACACCAAGACCAACTAATAACATGACAACCCGGTCTACACCAAGACCTACTAATTAACATTATATAACAACCCAGCCTACACCAAGACCAAACTCAGCAGACATATCAGGATTCTCGGTCACTCAAGGACCACCATCGAATATCACAATTCAATAAAAATAGCCCGGTCCACTCACGGAACCAATAACGATCAATGCAATAAAACAATATCATTGCAATGCAACAATACCAATGAGATGATGAAGTAACATAAACCCGTACCAGGCGTGGTACCCGAGCCAACCAAATAGTAACCTGTACCAGGCGTGGTACCCATGCAAACCATTTGTTATACCTGTACCAGGCGTGGTACCCAAGCCAATCGAATGTTATACCTGTGCTAGGCGTGGTACCAGAGCCAAACTAATGTCAACAATCCACAGTCAAATGCATGGACAAACAACTTGTAAACCAATAAGCAAATACCGTTCAAATCACATGCTATAAAATAGAAACCTTAGACATTCTACACAACTTCCCTAAGCAATGTAATTCATACAATCACTTAGGTATGAGTACAAGAATATACAACATTCACAGAAATCGTAAGCCATCACCTACCCCTATTCCAGATATATAGTTGGACCTTGACATTCATCCGAAGACTAAACACGCTTACCCTTGTTTACACATAATGAACGATTTCCCATTTTTAACATAATTTAACCGCCCCGTTAATCCGGGACATACATAGATAACAATAATACGAGTTTTCACTCCTAGCCCTTAGCAAACAATGATTTCTTAACATGCCTCTCGAATTCCCTAAACCTCACCTAGGAGTTTCCCATTTTATCCCCACCTAGTTGTCTTTGCAATTCCCGGTTCCCCGAACCTTCCCGACATCCCAGTCTCTGAGTCTATCATTTTTAGCATACCAATACAACATAAACAGCTCCAAACAATTATCAATAACCCACAACTCAAATTCAACCAATTCCTAGCACATACATAACCAAACCCGAATCCGACAGACTCCATGCCTGGAGGCGTAAAACATGGATTCTCCGTTTCACTTTACAAAAGTACGGAAAGTAAACTGGTCTAACTACTCATGAAAACCTAGCCTACCTGTACGCCAAGCAACTGCAACCGTGCATTTCTGGCTCCGTGGAGGCATTTCTGGCGGTCCTGTAGGCCCGAATCCGTGGTTTCGGATCCCTTTCGCTGGAATCCCTCGTCCTTATGGATCCCAAGCCTTGGAGCATCCTAGGAGGATTTTTGGAATAACTCCCGCCTGTTCTTGGGGCTGAAGGGAAGAGAATGAAATTAAAAGCTCATTTTCTTAGTTTTTCTAATCCGTCGCTCCGCTATAGCGATCCCTGCTCCGCTATAGCAGTCCCGTTATAGCGGACAACTCCCGCTATAGCGATCCCGCTATAGCGGATAACTCCCGCTATAGCGGTATTAACCGCCTTGACCACCGCTATAGAGGTATTTTCCACCGCTATAGTGGAGGTCGCTACCGCAGACGGTTGCGCTCGTCACAGACAGAATATCCGAAAATCTCCCAGTTTTGGCCATTTACAACACACTTTTTTTCTCGACGTTCCGAAACAACCCCTTCATGTCAACCTCAATTCCGGGAGTTCTACTTACCCGAATTCGATTTCGAAAAGTCCCCCGGACTCCTCTATGACTTAGCTACAAGGAAAACTAGCTCAAAATAAGACATTTAATCCAATCCTTACCCAGACTGTCCTAGACCATACCTCGCTCCAAAACTGATCGAGACTAGCCTAGCCCAGAATTTTCAACTCCCAAACCCGGAATTTTTCTAACCCGAAACTTGGCATGAATGGTTTACCCATAACAACGAATCCGGTCGTTACAATATTTCATATTGCAAGTCATTCATTTTTTAGTTAGAATTGATAGATTATCTTTTTTTCAAATATTTTTATAATTTTATGACATTATATTTATAATATTAATCTTTGTGTTAAACATGCATTTCATGAAGTTCTTAAAAATCATGTACTTTATGTTTTTATGATTAATTTAATTAAAATATACTAATTTACAAAATATAAATCAATTATTTTCTTATAATATTAGTTAAAATATATGTTTATTAATTAATATATTTTAAAAGATAATATATATATATATATATATATATATATATCTTAAATATTTAATTTAATATCATTATAAAGACCCTTATTTGTTTAGTATAAATTTTTAGTTTTTGATAATTAGCTTTTATTTTAAAATTTTAATATAACCATGTGATTATACTTGTGCAACCAAACAGTTAACTTGTAATTACACTGTAATTACATTGTAGCAATCAAACAGGTCGTTATAATTACTAGGCTGGTAATTACTATCCTAGTAATTACACCAATTCCAATTACCAGGTGGCTTTTCAAACAGACTCTTAGAATCATGTAGAATTAAGTTCAATTTATGTGTCACGATCTAAGATTGGGTCATAATGCCACCTACTATAACTCCCCCAGTAGGTAAGTAAAAATCAAAGATGAGTACTAAAAGTAAAGACTAATATAAATAGTACGTGAAACAGAAATGAGATAAACATGCCACCATGTATAGATGCATATATAAAAGGTACAAAATATACAACATGGGCCCTAAGAAAATAAAAAAAAGACAATATATATACAAGATACTAATTCCGGACCTGATATCACCGGTACAAGAGACTTTATAAGTACGAGAGTAACACTATTGATGACGTCCAAAATAACTCTCCCGAAGAAGGTGACAACGATCATCGAGCAAAATAATAAGTAACCCAACACAGAGTCAGGGTCGAAACCACGAAGATTGGTATGGAGATTAACCATTAATTGTCAAGTTGATTCACAAGAGCAAGAAAAATGTTCAAATAAGTAAATAAAAGTGAGGGAAATGGTTTGGGAATTAAAATTTAAATTGTAACAGAATATCGATGCAAACATGATTGTTTTTATCAAGATTGAAAGACTAGGGGTGTGCTTCCGATGGGGTCATGCAATGAGATATAGGTTGATTTTTCAAGCTAATTCTCAATCAAAGTATGGGTAGCCTTGGTTACAATCATGCTTAGTTGTCTTTCAACTCACTAAACATATATACACTATGGTCTCTTTCAAACCCCATAGTTGAGCAATAAATTAACCAATTGGCTTTGGTGAGTTAAGCTATTTTTAAACCCCAACTCTTAGGTGGGAATTTCTTAAATCAAGCTATTTCTAGCCTCAATTTATGATAGAAATCTCAAATCCCCACTATTGAATTCTTACCCAATTAATGAACTTCTTTTTCAAGCAAGTACACAATTAGTAACCAAAATTAATGTTTGAAACCATCAATTTTATAATAAAAACATGAAGGATTTAATAGACCCACATATAATAATCAATAATAAACACAAATAATCAATATCCATTCTCAAATTCAAACACCCATCATATATACACTCCTAGAATTGAATTATCTCTTCATAATGAAGGAACAAGAGAATATACCAAGTGAATTTTTAATAATTCCATTTATTCTTCAATAACTAGCTTCAAATTCCAAGCTCAAGAATCAACGATGGTATTTTTCAATACAAAGAAGAAAAAAACTTGTACTATAAGGTGTACTCTACTCAATATTCAATTGAGAATTAAAAATTGATGTATATTTTTTGCACAGATCCCAAAAAGGATCTTGGAAGCTTCTCAATTATGCCACAACAAATCTGGACCACTTTGCCCTTTGAGGCACTTGCAAAGCCATCTGCGAAGGCACATGCGGCCGCCCATGGTGACTTGCAGCGTGCAGGTGCCAAGTCTTCAAAGCAGTGAGTTGCATGCTACTTGCGACCCCATCTATGGGGGCACCTGCGATTTCCCTTGGTGTCTTGCAACGTAGGTGCATGAAATGTTAGGCAGTGCCCCAGTCTCCTTGTGCACTGGCACCTGCAAAATACAGGTGCCCTCATGTGACACGCATGTCACAAGAAGATCAGTGTTCTTTCGGTCATCTCTTGACTTGGCTTTCACTTTTAGATCATTTGGGTTCAAATCCTCTTCATTCTTCATTGATCAAGAGTGACTGCATATAAGATAATAAAGGCATAAAATTCTTTTAAATCATATCAAATCAAGATAATAATTAATGAATAAAAGCTAAATAAGTTGGTAGAGTACCAACTTATCAAATCCCCAAACTTGAACTATTATTTGTCCTCAAGCAAAGCACTCATAAGGCAAAAGATTGACACAAACTTCTCAAGACACAAAGGCTGCATAAAGAAGTATAACGATTCAAAAACTCAAGAAAATAAGAAACAAAGGACTCAAAATAAAAGACTCAAAAGAAAAGACACTCACTCATATGGTACCACCATAAACATGAGGCAAAGTTGTTCACTTCAAAATTCTTTCTCAAGAGAACTCTTAGATTCCAAATCAGGGGAACTTTTTCTTCAAAACAAGATCATTCAAGCTTCTCAGGTCATTGTCATTAACATTCAAGGTTTGCCTCAAGATTCAATGCACAACTTGTCTTATTCATTCCTCTCAATTGAGATCAAGACTCACAATTTACTTCAAGGATGTAATGCCACTCACCACAGGAGAGAATCCCACTCACAATTATGCAATTCACAATATAGGGATTACAAGAGAACACAAAGACTCTCACTCTCTCAAAGAAGTTTAAGTGCACACACGTCAAACCATATGCTTGCTCTTATGTAATTTGCCACTAATGTAGAGTTGAAAAGCTCAGACTCACTAAAGACTTGCGGATAACTATGTAGTCTAGGGTTAAGGTGAGGATTTTATTTGGCTCAAGTGACTAAATCTCCCTAACGCTATCATAAGCATTCAAGTGCACCACTCACATCTTTAGTTCAACTTTACCTTATTCCTCCCTCTCACAATCTCAATTTTTCCTGCAAACCATTATTCCAATCACCCTTTCTTTAGCTTATGAGGTAACACCACTCAATTCTTTTTATTTCGTTAATCACTTCTTTCAAACTTTTTTACTCGATTCTTAAGATAAGCATAGGGTGCTACCTCAGAATTTCAGCTCAGTTCCTCTTTTTACCATCAACTAGTATTAATATCCGCGCGATGCATGGTTAAAATGAATACAAATTAATCTTATCATACCATAAATCTGAATTATTTGAATACATCGAATTATAATTTTTTTTTTCAAAATTTCAATTGTCATCTTATTTTTTAATGTAATATACCTAACAATAGAATCTCTACAAAATTAAAAGAAACGAATCATATTTACACTTTGATAACTTTTATTATGTTTTTTTTATTTTTATTTATTGACTATTTGTTACTACTATTATTACATTGTTAATATAATTCTTTTCTATTAAATTGTTACTGGCAACATGCCATTCATGTGCAAATGAAGAATTTTTACATAAGCATCATATGTAACAATTATTTCATATGCAATTAACAATGAAAATCAGTAAACATATCATCTTTTATGTCTTCTCATCCATTTTGATTCTTTTAAAACATGAGAGACAATGTACAAAATAGGATAGCCCGAAGAAATTAAAAAAATTGCGACATTCTGTCATGTAACTATACAGATATATCTTGAGTATTTCCCTACATGTAGAGTACTATTGCATTCATTTTGAGTACAATTATAAATAAGTAAACAAAAAAGTTTCAACTATTTATATAATACAGTTGCCAGTTGGTCCACCTATGCAACTACATTCATCTTTGATTAGTAACAAAATAGATACAACATGAAAATCAAATAACAATCAAGTTACATAGAATACTAATTATCCCATAACACTTGAATGTCGTATAGAAATATGATTTGTATATGTAAATTCAAAGACATGTTTGTGCAGTTGGAAGATTGATCACAATGTCGCCACTGGATTTCACCTCCTTGTCATATCAAAACTCCGGAATCCCAACCTGAATCGATCAAAAAAAGGTTACGCTTTAGAAACAAATTAAATGAAAAAGATGAATCCTTTGATATCGATAAAAACTGCAAATTGGTTTTACTTCTGCTTTTCCTTCGGAGAATAATTTTTCTCCTTGAATTTTTGAAATGAAATCTTCAAATATATGTTTATCTACGAATAAAATTATGATATACATAAAAATCTATTTAGAGTTCTTAGTGGAGAGTATGAAAGCTTGGAGTGAGAAGTGAAATATTGAAAGAGCCTCTTATAAGAATCTTCTTCTGTATATATATGCAGACGAAAAGTATGTATAAAGGTTCTCTGCATAGAAATTTAACTCTATTCCGCATGTCTATAATTTTCAAATCTAAGTAGTACCATCTATCCCGAATTGGAAAATCTTGATTTTGTCAATCCTAAATAACTCTAAATTATCTATCGGATAAGGCTCAAGGTATGAATATTTGCAAATAAATAAGAAACTAACAATCAAACTGTGATCGCAAATAAAATGGAATATAATATATCACTATAGTTATATTTAACTTAAATTAAAAGAATCCATGTGAACCATTCATTAAATTTTTAGGAGAATATGTTTGTCCAACCTTGGGTTCCATCTCTTAAAACCAAGCAACTTCATTGATACTTGTTACTGTATGACTCCATTAGAATATCTCCAACTATACAAAGAAATCTGCTCGCAAAAAATACAAACAGAGAAAAAAATAAAAGAACAACATCACATTATATGAAAGAGATTTAAGAGGACTCTAAAGTGGATAGAGAAATTTTCAAAAAAGTACTGTAAAATTTGAAATTGTTTTCACATAGATTTAGATAATTACAAATTTGGAGAAAAAGAAAACCAGTTCAAATAGATAGCATCTCTTTGTTTATTTGATATATTTGGTTAATGTATATTTATTTTTATTTATTAATATGTGTACATAAATATTCTTGAATACCTAATTCTCTCCCCTTCTTCAAATTAAAAAAATCAAAATTAAATTTAATAGAAGACAAAACTAAGGACAAAAGAAAAGATTGAGAAAAAATAGATAATAAAATGCCATACTATTTAATTATACTCCTATATTTTTCATCCTTACCATATTATCAATTGATTTTTAATTGTTAAACTCATTTTTTATATGTTTTTACTAAAATTTAATATAAAAGATATTTAAAAATAAAAATCATAAAAAATACAAAAAAAGGGGAAAAATAGTAAGCCAAACCTATTCTTTAGTAGAGTAATAATTCAATTTGTATTCACCATTTGTCACTATTCAATTTCTCGATCATGATGGCACCTACAACCCTCTGGTAAGCGAACCAATCCTCGTAGCCCGAAATGGTTAGTAATGGACTACCATCTAATAATTAAGCGGAAGAACGAACTAGACAAGCGGAAGCAAGGGAAATAAGCTGAAGAAAGTAGATATAGGAATATATGTATATGCGAAAGCTAAACCAAAACCCCAAAACCAGGTATCATGGTACAGAGCCAGAACTACATATAAGGAGTACAAAGGATCCAAAACAATATATACAGATGTCTCCGAGTAGTAATGGAATACATGATATAAAAGATAACTAAAAGCTAAGCTCTGGTCACCAAGAGCTCACCCTCAGTCTGAAATATCTCAAAAATAGCTCCTCGCACGAGTCTCCAATGAGCTAACGGCGATGACCCACACTAAGATCTGCACCAGAATATGCAGAGTGTAGTATGAGCACCAATTACAAAGCAACCGATACCCAGTAGGTATCATAGGCCGAGTGGGCACATATAAGCTAAAAGAGCAGTAATAAGCAGAATAGAAAACAACTAGTCACAGAAGGCAATGAAGAAGTACATGGAAGCTAGCACAGAAGGAATACAAGCAAGAACAATACATATGGCTAGCTAAAAGAATACACATCACAGGCGAAAGAAAGAAACACGTACCCGGGATCCTTGCAACAACAACTATACAAAGAATAATTTAGAAAACAGGCGGTATGCCGGTAACCTTAATGAATAGAGAAGGAGAGGAAGAAAATAGTAAACATATTCGAATACAATGAACGATAACCCAACTAAGCATGCAATCTCAAGTCAAGAATTCAACAACTGGAAGCCCAAGTTTAACCTTAACAATATACCAAGTAATAAGAACCACAATAGGACCCAACAAAGAAAAATAGTAATAATAAGTCTACCTACACTCTCACGAGATCCCATACACCCAAGGAACACAAAAAAGTGAAGACAAACCCTCCGACAATCCATACTACCAGAGCGTACAATAACCAAATAGCAAACAAGGGTGGAACCTCACACAAATAAATGGTATGACATGCCATGCTAAGCTAAGAGTGATAGTAGTACCGTATGTTACCTACTTCTGGCGTCCTATAAGGCCCAGCAGACGGGATCCATGGAAGGTCACACCCATATACCTCTAATACGGTGTATACCCCCTCTAGCACTCGCAACATGTAGCCCCTGGTCTGGAATGACAAGGTCTATGGTGGCCCCCGACCAACATACTAGATGCCCCACAATCTCAAAAATTCCCAAGTAAAGCTGCCCGGAGCATATCCAAATCTAAATTAGGAAGTTAAATAGTCCTAGCGCATGGCCCCGCCGAGTCTAGCAGCACCCCGAAAGTTGTAGTAAAATAAGTCTAGCACTCGACCCCGCCGAGTCTAGTGTTAGTAGAAATAGTGATAAAACATCCTTTAATTCCCCCTTACTCCAAGAAGATCCATTAAGACGGTACCAAACTCTCTTTCAATCATTTTTATCGGAAATGGGACCCATAGGCCTTGCAAGGTTTAGAAATTCAGTAATAGTAGGCCCCAAGACAAAACCATAGCAAAATCCTGAAGAAAATCCTTTTATATGCATATGACCCTCTTTAGATCATTCTGTAATATTCCAGTGGTTGCCGCAAGGAATGACATCATAGCTCCTGTAAAAGTAATAACAATCAAAGCCGTAGGTGGGTATTCAAATAAAGGGGAGCATCTTGCTATCATGAAAACGCCAGCTATTACCATAGTAGCTGCATGAATCAAATCGGATACTGGAGTGGGACCCTCCATAAAGTGCTTATTTTTTATAATTGAACAAAAACGAGTCTGAATGGACTTAGTCGTGGAGCATTCTGAGTCTTTGCTTTAGGGATCGTTCCTGCGCATCTCCTTACTTTATAGCAGTTATTGCTCTAGTTCCAGAAGGTATAGCTCTCGCCTCAGCTTTTTCTTTGAAATCGGAGACTATTCCAATTTCCTACTGAGATAGGCAAGCGTTGGGAGAACTAGACGTATCTTGGTAGGCAAAGACAGGTTAGAATGGATAGCTGGCGGGTGGTATTGACGACCCCAAAAATACTGGGCCAAACTTCTAAACCGCCCGCTTCCATAGAACAATATCGTGGCAACATAGACCTAAGTGGTCATATTGGATCCTTGGGAACCATTACAAGTACGACCGGCCTATATATATTTGAACAATAATGCCGTGTCATCCAGCGGAGCCTAGAAGAAGGTGACTCGCGCAGACAGCTGACTCCTTTTCAATAGAAAAGAATAGCCAAACCAACCCAGCTGGCTGGTCAATCTCAGAGATCTTATCAGCCGGCAAACCAGAGATGGACGACTACGATCCCGGCCTTACCAGCACCGGAGGTGTACTAATCAATGAACCCATGAAACCAACTTTCTTTTATGATAAAATAAACCAAGTCTAAGCGGTCACGACATCTTGTTGATATTGATTGAGTTGGAGGAACTTTCGCTGACTGAATCCACCCATAAACCTAGACCGCGGTAACCTTCGTAACCAAAGCGTCACGACAACATCCAAAGGGGACCTTTGGGTTCTGATGAATGGTATACATAATTACAACAGTGCCCCCGGCCCACAATTAACCTATCAGCCCTGCACAGGCTCCAATCATTCTACAACACAGATAGCTAGCTCTACAATAATAATAACGATGCCCGGGACTCATGGACATTCCCATATAACCCACCATCTATGTTCCAGAGTCAAATAAGGCCACACAGGACCACAAGGGTGATAATATCATCTATATCAAATACTACAACCATTGGAGAAAGAAAAGGAATCGAACATGAATAAAGTGGTCAAGGTCTGTGGTACCAACTAGTAAACCCAACACAAGGATGCCCATTAGTATAATTTTATTCTATATATGCGAAGTCTAAGGAGTTTAAACCGTAACCTATCTCGGGGCCGAACTGTAAATACGAACCTTCACTCGTGTGCCTTTCCCTTCGAAATAGCCTCAAAAAGCTGCCACGCTATCAAGAGTATAATCTAGGTGTCAAGACAAGAAGAGTGACACCCATATTGCTATACAGAAAATCGATCCGAAAATTGGGTCAAAAATGACCCTCGAGGCCCATGCAGCGAAATAGAAAATAAATTTCACAATTATGTCCGCGATGAATTTAGAAACCCATGCTTAAAATTTGAGCGCAAACAGAGTTTGTTTCGGGGCTCAAAACAACCCCAAAGTACTACTAATTCATGAGAACAAAAGTGGAGAATTGCGATTTTCAAAGGCAAAAACGTACCAATTTGGAAGCAAGAATCGACCACAGATCGGAACTATAGCTACCATGAACAATCAAGCTCTCCAACGCAGCCTTAACCCAAGAAAAATCAAGCTTGTAAGAACCTCAACCATGGATGTTTTTGAGCTTGAAGAGAAGAACAAGGCTTGAAGAAGAAGAGGCTTACCAACGATAAAGGAGCGAGATTAATGATAATTTGGAGAATTTTCACGAGCCCACACTGTTCTTGAGTAATTAGAGTTGAGAAAAATAAAGTTGGAGTTGAAAGAAATAAGCTGAAAATCGTGAAAAACAAGAATTTAAAGAATGAAATTTGTGAAAATTAACAGAAGTTAACAAGAGATTTTACCTATTCACGAGGCCAAGAAACACACTCGAATCAACAACAATTATTCCTTCAAGTTATGGGTAAGAGCAGGTGAAAATTTGAAGAAATTTGGTATAAAAATGATGGAGAAAACGAGTTGGGAAGATGAGAGTAAAAGCTGAAAATAAAGCTGCCAACAACTATTTAAAGCTGGCCCGCAACAGAAAAATCTGCAATTTTCTAAACTTCTACAGGGCATTTCGGGCACAATCGGAATCTGATACTCACAAACCAATAGAACTATTTGAGTGGAAACGACATTCCAGATTCAATGAAATCTGCGAATTTACCAACTGAGATTGTTTTAAGGAAAACTAGGCACCATACCCAAAACTAACTTGGAACTCAATACCCCAAAACAAGTCCGAAAGCCTCGGGACTAGAACCAAAGGTTCTCCTAGCCCAAAGTCGACATTCAGAGCTAATAGAGTGGACAGAACTTCCATCCAAGGCCGTCTTCTCTGAATGTTGACCAAAGTCAAACTTTCAAGTTAAACATGGCTAAGATACAAAAACCCAGACAAAACTAAACCAAAAGCTCCCAGAACCCGACCCAGGGTCCACCTAGACCAAAATCCATGCTCTGGAGCTAATGCAATTGTTGGAATTTGATTGCAAGCATGTTTACAAAGAATGTTGACTAAAGTCAATGATATTCTAAGTTAAGGCTCTAAAACAGGCAAACGGCCAAATTGACCAAATTAAAGACCAGGGCACCAAACCACCGGTCCTAGCAACTCATAAATGACTTGGGGCTACTACAGAAAAGCTCTAGCAGTACAAAGAAGGCGTAAACACAAAAATGACCGGAAGGGTCATTACATCATCCATTACTAAAAGGGACTTTCATCCTCGAAAGTCAAGAAGAAAGAGGTACCTGAAGGCTCAAACAGGTGCGGATACTGGGCCCGTATATCTCTCTTGATCTCCCAGGTAGCCTCCTCGACTGGATGATGCCTCCACTGAACTTTTACAAAAGGAATCTCCCTAGACCTCAACCTCCTCACATCTCTGGCCAATATAGCAACTGGCTTCTCGACAAAGGACAAGCTCTCATCCAACTGAACTGACTCCCAATGCAATACATAAGACTCATCTGGAACATATCATCTCAACATCGAAACATGAAACACCGAATACATAGCTGAAAACATCGGAGGCAAGGCTAACTGATAGGCAACACTACCAACTCTCTGGGGGATCTCAAACGACCCAATATACCTGGGGCTAAGCTTTCCCCGCCGACCAAAATTCATCACGCTCTTCATGGGCGACACACAAAGGAATACCAAATAACCAATGCTAAACTCCAAGGCACGAAGTCTACGATCAGTGTAGCTCTTCTGCCTACTCTGAGAAGCTCTAAGTCTATCCTGAATCACCCTAACTCTTTCTAAGGAATCCCGAAGTAAATCAGTACTCTGTGGCCTAGACTCCAATCTGTCAAACCAACCAATCGGTGATCTGCAATGCCTATCATACAATGCCTTGAAGGGTGCGATGCCAATGCTAGAAATGAAGCTATTATTATATGCAAACTCGGCCAAAGGCACAAACTAATCCCAAGAACCTCCAAAATCAAGAACACAGGCTCGAAGCATGTCGTTTAGGACCTGGATGGTCCTCTCGGACTGGCCATCTATGTGAGGGTGGAAAGCAGTACTAAGCTGAACCTCTGTACCCAAATCTCGCTGAATAGCTCTCCAAAATTGAGATGTGAAATAAGTGCCGCGGTCTAAAATGATAAAAGCTGGGACCCCCTGCAACCAAACAACCTCACAAATATAGATTTGAGCTAACATCTCGGCACTATAAGAAGCATGAATCGATAAGAAATAGGCTGACTTAGTCAGCCAATCCACAACTAACCAAATCAAATCAAAACCCCTGGAGGTATGAGGCAAACCAACCACGAAAATCCATAGTAATCCCATCCCACTTTCACTCAGGAATGGGAAGTCGCTGCATCAACCCACCAGGTCTTATGTGCTCGAACTTCACCTGCTAAAGGTTCAAGCACCGAGACATGAACTCTGCTACATCTCGCTTCATACCACTCCACCAGTAAAGCTGTCTCAAGTCTCTATACATCTTTGCCACACCAGGATGAATGGAGTATCTAGAACAATGTACCTCACGGAGTATCAACTGAATCAAATCCCCAACCCTAGGAACACAAATACGACCACCAAACCTCAGAACCCCATCTAAATCTAGATTATCTCGGCTGGCCTCACCCCACACAACCTGATCTCGAAGGTCACACAATCGCTGATCCTTAAACTGACGTCTCTATATCTGATCAACAAGAGTAGACCGAATCTCAACACTGGAAAGAACTCGACTAGGATCCGACAAATCAAGCCTAACCAAGCGGTTAGCCAAGGACTAGATGTCCAAGGCCAATGGTCGCTCATAAACTAAAAGTAAATCTAGGCTGCCCATACTCATTGCCTTTCGACTCAAGGCATCCGCTACCACATTTGCCTTCCCCGAATGGTACAAAATAGTGAAATCGTAGTCTTTCAACAAATCAATCCATCTCCTCTGCCTCGATTTCAACTCTTGCTAAATCGTAATGTACTGAAGACTACGGTGATCGATGAATATCTCACAACGAACTCCATATAAGTAATACCTCCAGATCCTGAGCGTGAAAACTACCGCTGCCAACTCTAAATCATGGGTGGGGTAGTTGTGTTCGTGAACCTTCAGCTGCCTTGATGTATATGCAATCACACAACCCTGCTGCATCAACACACAACCAAGACCAACCCCAGAAGCATCACAATACATGTAGAAACTCTGACCTTCAACCGGCAAAGTCTATGTAAGAGCTGAAGTCAACAATGCCTTAAGCCTCTGGAAGCTATCCTCGTACTGATCTGACCATCAAAATGGGACATCCTTCCTAGTCATCCTAGTCAAAGGTGATGCTATGGAAGAAAACCCCTCTACGAATCGTCTGTAGTACCCGTCTAACCCAACAAAGCTACGAACCTCAGTAGGAGTAGTAGGTCTAAGACAATCATGAACCGCTCAAATCTTACTCGAATGTACTATAATCCCATCCTTAGACACCACATGTCCTAAGAATGCAAGTGACTCAAGCCAAAACTTTCACTTTGAGAACTTGGCATAAAACCGATGATCTCTCAAAGTCTGAAGTATAATCCTCAAGTGCTGCTCATGCTCATCTCTACTCCGCGAGTATATCAGAATGTCATCTATGAAGACTATCACAAAGGAGTCCAAATACGAGCTAACACCCTGTGCATCAGATCCATGAAAGCTGCGGGGGTATTAGTCAACCCAAAAGACATCACCAGGAACTAATAATTTTCGTAATATGTCCCGAATGCTGTCTTAGGGATGTCCTCCGCCCTAATCCTCAACTGATGGTAGCCTGACCTCAAATCTATATTTGAAAACACGGCTGAACCTTAGAGCTGATCAAACAAATCATTAATACACGGTATCGAATACCCATTCCTCACAGTAACCCTATTCAGCTACCAATAATCAATAAACATCCGCATCGACCCATCCTTCTTCTTAACAAATAGAACAAGAGCACCCAAAGGTGATATACTCGGTCTAATGAATCCCTTATCTAACAAATCCTGGAGCCATACAGTAGGGAGAAATAGAAATAGGCCTGGTGTCCATCTCTAACTCAATAGAGAAATCAAT
Organism: Jaltomata sinuosa; assembly: GCA_003996215.1. NCBI lineage: Eukaryota > Viridiplantae > Streptophyta > Magnoliopsida > Solanales > Solanaceae > Jaltomata > Jaltomata sinuosa. The sequence goes on along the minus strand of QJPP01003349.1, from coordinate 13,117 downwards.
ATCTCTCTCAGGTGGAAGGCATGGCAGGTCTGTAGGAAAGACATCTAGGAAGTCTCTAACCACAAGAACGAACTCAAGGGAAGAAGGGTCGGCACTAGCATCTTGGACATATGCTAAGTAAGCCAAACACCCTCATGAAATCATCTTTCTAGCTCGAAGACAAGAGATGATCCCAGATGGCATGCAGCTAACAGAACCCTGCCATACAACTGGGGATACACCAGGCATGGTGATGGTAATGGTCTTGGCATAATAATACAAAACTGCACGGTAAGGAGATAATCAGTCCATGCCCAGTGTCACATCAAAGTCTAACATATCAAGTATCATCAAATCACCCCAAGTCTCCAAATCACCAACATATATCATGCAAGATCTCATAATCCGATCCACTATTAAAGAGTCTCCTACTGGGGTCAAAATAGAAACAAGACTAGATAACGACTCACTAGCCAACCTGAGACAAGGCATAAAATAGGCAGATACATATGAACAAATGGATCCAGGATCAAATAAAGCATAAGCAGATCGATGAAAAACAAAGATCGTACCTGTAATCACAGCATTTGAGGCCTCTCCCTCTGGTCTCCCAGGGACCACATAGAGCTAACTGCGACCACCATCTGACCGACCGCTATCCTTACCACGTGTCCTACCTCATGGGCCACCACCTCTACCTTGACCACCACCTCCTTGAGCCGGTAGGTGAACTGAGCGAATAGGCCGAGCCAACAGAGTGGCTGGCTGAACTATACCCCGCTGGGGGCAATCTCTAGCAAAATAACCACTAACTCTGCACTCATAGTAGGTTGTATCCCGCTGGGGGAAATCTCTGGCAAAATGACCGCTAACTCCACACTCATAGCAAGGCCTTGACGACCCATCCTGTCGAGACAAACCCACTGAACCTGTGTGGCCACCTCAGCCTGATGCCCCAGAAGTAGTACCTTTCGAAGACTGACCACTGTGACCACGCTGACTGCTCTGACCCTGCTCAAACTGAGAATCAAAAGGCTAAAGTAAAGCCTGAACCGATCGACTAGAATAACCCTGGTGCCTCTACGACTGATGACCTCGGTCTTATTGGCCTGAACCCCTACCACCATAACGAGAACCATTATAGCTACCCTGATGTCGAGGCCTCTTATCTCTGGCCTCGATGTCATGATGACACAAATCCTCTATAGTACGAGCATAGTATGCAATAGCCTAGAATGACCGACCACTAGCAACCAATATCTCTGCAGGCTCTCTAAACTCTCTTTGTCGCCCCCAAATAAATCTACGGACTCTGTCAGACTCAGTAGGTATAATCATGGCCCCAAATGGAGCAAACTGATGGAAACATGTCTCATACTCTGAGACGGTCATGGTATCCTGAGTAAGTCTGGTGAACTCCTCTCTCTACCTCTCTCTATCGCTCTGAGATAAGAACTTGGACATAAAGGCCTCATAAACTCGGACCAAGTCAAAAGAGGTGACAATAATGGTTTGCAAGCAACCTGGGCCCTCCACCATAACTTCGCTGGGCCTTCTAGCTGATATGTAGAATAGCCAACTCCGTGAGTCTCCTAGAACCCCAGATGGTGCAGCATCTCCTCACAAGTAGTAATAAAGTCATGGGGGTCCTGCCCAGAAGTACCAGCAAACCTTGGAGGTGCCAATCTCAAGAATCTATCCAACGCCTTCTGCTCCGTCTCTATCATAGTTGGGAAAGGAGCAAGAGGCTGTGAAACTGATGGGACCGGAATAACCTTAGCATGGGGAGCTACAGTAACAGGCTGCGCTCCTAAACTAGGTGCACCCAGGGCTACCCCCGGAGCGGAAGTTTATGCTGCCTCAGAAAGACGCTCCGATCATACCCAACAACTGTAACAGTAAGCCCCAAATATATGAAGACTGAGCTGGGGCTGAAGCTGGCATTGAGGCTGGTAGTACCTGGGCTACCCCTAGTCCACATGCTGCTCGGGAGCAAATTGTGGCTCATGATCATGCTTGGGCCCTATCTCAACTCTAGCAGCTGTCGCTGCTCGGGGACGTCCTCGACCCTTTCTCTACGACCTCCCCGGCCCCTAGCTGGAGTTAGAGGCTCATCTTCGCCCGACACTAATGATCTCGTATGAGCCATCTGCAGAAGAGTGAACGAGAACAAGTGAGATTTCAAGAAACTCCCAAGGATTATGCACGATATAGAAGAAAATAAGAGAGTCATATTTCCTAAGATGTCACTATAGCCTCCCAAAGATTGAGTACGAATGTCTCCGCCCTGATCCGTAGGACTCTACTAGACATTGGCTCTTATACTGATGATATCGGTGACCTAGGCTCTGATACCAAGCTGTCACGACTTGATTTCTTGGTCATGATGGCACCTACAACCCCACAGTAGGCAAACCAATCCCTATAGCTCAAAACGGTTAGTAATGGGCTACTATCTAACAATTTAGCAGAAGAATGAACTAGATAAGAGAAAGCAAGGGAAATAAGCTGAAGAATGTAGATACATGAATATATATACATATGCGGAAGCGAAACTAAAACCCCAAAACCTGGTATCATAGTATAGAGCCAGAACTACATATAAGGAGTATAAAGGATCAAAAACAATATATACAGATGTCTCCGAGTAGTAATGGAATATATCATATAAGAGATAACTTAAATCTAAGCTCCAGTCGCCAAGAGCTCACCCTCAGTCTGAAATATCTCAAAAATAGTTCCTCGCATGAGTCTTCAATGAGCTAACGGCGATGGCCCATACTAGGATCTACACTTGAAGATGGAGAGTTTATTATGAGCACCAATTGCAAAGCAACCGGTACCCAGTAGGTATCATAGGTTGACTGGGCACATATAAGATAAAAGAGCAGTAATAAGTAGAATAGAAAACAACTAGTCACAGAAGGCAACGAAGAAGTACATGGAAGCTAGCACATAAGGAATACAAACATAAATAATACATATGGCTAGCTAAAAGAATGCACATCACAGGCAAAAGAAAGAAACACGTACCCTGGGTCCTCGCAACAACAAGTATACAAAGAAGAGTTTGAAAAATAGGTGGTATGCCGATAACCTTAATGAATAGAGAAGGAGAGAAAGAAAACAGTAAACATGTTCGAATACAATGAACGATAACCCAACTAAGCATGCAATCTCAAGTGAAGAATTCAACAACTGGAAGCCCAAGTTTAACCTTAACAATATCCAAGTCATAAGAACCACAATAGGAATCAATAGAGTGAAATATTAACAATATGTCTACCTACAGTCTCACGGGAGCCCATACACCCAGGGAACACAAATAAGTGAAGGCAAACCCTCCAGCATCCCATACTACCAGAGCGTACAATCAACAAACAACAAACAGGGGTGGAACCTCACACAAATAAATGGTATGACATGCCATGCTAAGCCAAGAGTGATTTTAGTACCGTATGTTACCCCCTTCCAACGTCCTATAAGGCCCAGAAGACGGGATCCATGGAAGGTCACACTAGTATACCTCTACTATGCCGTATACCCCTCCTACAACACTCAGAACACATAGCCCCTGGTCTGGAATGACAAGGTCTATAGTGGCCCCCGACCAACATACTAGATGCCCTGCATTCTAAAAAATCCCCAAGTAAAGCTGCCCGGAGTGTATCCAGGTCTAAATCAGGAAGTTAAATAGTCCTAGCGCATGGCCCCACCGAGTTTAGCATCACCCCAGATGTTATAGTAAAACAAGTCTAGTGCTCGACCCCGCCGAGTCTAGTGTAAGTGGAAATAGTTATAAACATCCTTTAATTCCCCCTTACCCCAAGAAGATCCATTAAGATGGTACCAAACCCTCTTTCAATCTTTTTTACCAAAACGGGCCCCATAGGCTATGCAAGGTTTAGAAATTAAGTAATAGTAGGCCCAAAGCCAAAACCATAGTAAGATTATGAAAAAAATCCTTTTATATGCTTGATGAATGGTATACACAATCACAACAGTGGCCCAGACCCACAATCAATCTATCAGCCCTGCACAAGCTCTAATTGTTCTACAACACAGATAGCCAGCTCTACAATAATAATAATGCTGCTCGGGACTCACGGACATTCCCATATAACCCTCCATCTATGTTCCAGAGTCAAACAAGGCCACAAAGGACCACAAGGGTGATAATATCATCTATAGCAAATACTATGACCATCAGAGAAAGAAAAGAAATTGGACATGAATAAAACGGTCAAGGTCTGTTATACCAACTAGTAAACCCAACCCAAGGATGACCATTAGTACAATTTTATTTTATATATGCGAAGTCTAAGGAGTTTAAACCGTAACCTACCTCGGGGCCGAACTGCAAACATGAACCGTCACTCGTGTGCCTTCTCCTTTCGAACAACCTCAGAAAGCTGCGACGCTATCAAGAATATAATCTAGGTGTCAAGATGAGAAGAATGACACCCATATTGCTGTATGGAAAATCGAGCCAAAAATCAGGTCGAAAAATGACCCTCGGGGTCTGTGTAGCAAAATAGAAAATAAAATTTACAATTATGTCTTTGGTGAATTTAGGAACCCATGCTCAAAATTTGAGCTTAAACGGAGTTCATTTTGGGGCTCAAAAACAGCCCCGAAATACTACTAATTCATGAGAACAAAAGTGGAGAATTGCGATTTTCAAGAGCACAAACGTACCAATTTGGAAGCAAGAATCGACCACGGACTGGAACTACAGCTACCACGAATAATCAAGCTCTCCAACGCATCTTTAATACAAGAAAAATCAAGCTTGTAAGAGCCTCAACCACAGAGGTTTTTGAGCTTGAAGAGTAGAACAAGACTTGAAGAAGAAGAGGCTTACCAACAATAATGTGGAGAATTCCCATGAGCCCACACTATTCTTGAGTAATTAGAGTTGAGAAAAATGAAGTTGGAGTTGAAAGAAGTGAAAGAAATAAGCTGAAAATCGTGAAAAACAAGAATTTAAAGAATTAAATTTGTGGAAATTAATGGAAGTTAATAAGAGATTTTACCTATTCACGAGGCCAAGAAACACACCCGGATCAACAACAATTATTCCTCCAAGTTATGGATAAGAGCAGATGAAGATTTGAAGGAATTTAGTGTAAAAATGGTGGAGAAAACGAGTTGAAAAGATAGCAAAAGTTGAAAATAAAGCTGCCAACAACTATTTAAAGCTGACCCGCAACAGAAAAATCTGCAATTTTTTAAACTTCTACGGGTTATTCCAGGCACAATCGGAACCCAATACTCACAAACCAATAGAGCTATTTGAGTGGAAACGATATTCTGGACTCAATAGAATCAACAAATTTACCAACGGAGATCATTTTAAGGAAAAGAGGGCCCCATTTCCAAAACTAACTTGGCACACAATACCCCAAAACAAGTCTAGAAGCCCCGCGACTCGAACCAAAGGTTCTCCTAGCCCAAAGTCGATATTTTGGAGCTAATAGCGTAGATGAAATTTCTATCCGTAACTAGGGGAATCAAATTGACAGGTTAGACGACGGACTAAAATGAGATGATAATTAATTCGTTTAAGAAATATTTGGAATGAAATGAGGTTATCGAGTTAAGATGGGTTCAATAATAAATAATAGGGAAAAAATGCATATAGCTAAGTCCAAAGTGTTTATTAACTTTTGGTAGAGGCCTTATTCTCCGAATGTTGACCAAAGTCAAATTTTCAAGTTCAACTTGGCTAAAACACAAAAATCCAGGCATAACTAAACTTAAAGCTCCCAGAACCTGACCCAGGGTCTATCTAGACCAAAATGCATGCTCTGGAGCTAACGAAATTATCGAAATTCGATTCCGAGAATATTGACCAAGAATGTTGATTAAAGTCAATGATATTCTAAGTTAAGGCTCTAAAACAGGCAAATGGTCAAAACGACCAAACGAACTATAACACCCCGTACATTTCAAAACCTATGTGACTAAGTAAATATCGACGAAGGTATTTGAGGTCGAGATTGTGAAGGGGTACTTTGGCCTAGAATTTGAAATGGTCAAATGTATATAAGTGTTAAGTTAAATTATAAGGAGGAGGGTTTTGAAAATGAGATAAAACAAGTGAGGTACTTGCTCGACTTATCTAAGCTCTTAGGTGACAAGTAGGTGCATCACTTACCTACGCTAACGAACTAAGTTCCGAGGGCCGATTACGGGCAGCAACACCATGGATTATTAGACCTAATGGTAGCCCAAATGAAGCTTAAAGTTGGCCCATCAAAGCACAACCAAATCTGGCCCAACAACTACAAAAGGTAGCCATCAATATTGACCACATTTTGACCCAAGAGAAGCCCAAAATCAGCCACAAAACTTAACCCTTTTGAGGCCCAAGCAAAGGGTAATTTTGGCCCAAGTTTCTTGACCCATTTTGGCCCAAATATACTCAAAAAAAGTCGGCCAAAAAGGTCCCTTTATATAGGCCATTTGCTGATCAATGTTGAACACAAAAAGCTGGAAAATTCTCTCTTATCTCATTTCTTTTTGGCAGCCCTTCTCTCCCTTTAGGGTTCTAAGAAGACCAAGATTAATTGAAGCTTAAGGTGAGTTAAACAACTTGTTATCTTGGTATTAATCTACTACATATAGCTAGGATATCCTATGGTAAGAAAGACATGAACTATGGCAGCCCTTTCTTATGATTTAACACATGGAAATTGTGTAACAATTAAGAGATTTCTTCTTCTCTTGTTGGTGTATGTGTAGGGGGTACTTAAGCTTTTAAAGCATCAATAAAAAGAGGATAAAAACACACCTTCAAGTGTGGTAAGTACTCTGCCCATAATAATATTTTTGGATTGAAGTTCGGATGGACAATTGTTGTTGAATTGTTGTTAAGAACTCACGGGACGGCGATCGGAAGCCGTGAGTTCAATGTGTTGCTATTGTATTTCGGCATGGTGGGTTGTGTAGGGGATGTTTGATGTGTTTTGTATTATTGGAGGCAGTAGGTTGGTGTGTGTGTGATGTGTATTGGATAAGGGGAGGAAGGTGTGACGATACACCTTTAATTAATGCAAAATACGTAAATCTGCCCGGGAAATGTTTAGCTACTGTTTTGGGAGTGTTGCAGCAGGTTTAAGAGCTAATATTAGCTTCATTATACCCTTGTGTTGTAGATTAACTTAATAAAGGAAAGTCCAAGTTTTGGTAAGCGCAATCTTCGGAAGGAACGAGGTATGTTAAGGCTTCTTTATTCCTTATCGACATGAATCTAGAAATAGAACTCTAAATTTCCGAAAGAAGGAGTTTGAGTATTTGGTTGTAAGAGAGCTGATTTGGTAACTCAACAAGTCTTAAGGAACTAATTTATACATTATGGTGATTCAAGTCGCCTTCTTATAAAAATCTGATTCTTTTTGCACGAAATGTAAGTTATCCTTTTGTCAAGTTTCTTCTTTGTATTGTGATCTCTAATCAAGCTTTAGAAAGTATACAATGAAAGTTAGAAAGTCAAATCCCCATTTATATGTGTTTGGTATGTTGATTCCAACACCTAGTAAGCCAAGGCTAAAGAAGTTATCTAAATGAACCTTCATAAATAACAAGAATAGCTTTGAAGGTCAATCTAGTAATACACTTATTATGCGTGGTTTGCGTGTTAGTGTGCACCGAGGTGCTACTGCCATATTGAGGCTATTATATACATAGTGTGCACCGAGGTGCTACTGCCATATTGAGGCCATTATACACATAGTGTGCACCGAGGTGCTACTGCCATATTGAGGCCATTATATACATAGTGTGCGCCGAGGCGCTACTGCCATATTGAGGCTATTAAATATAGGGTGCGCCGAGGCGCTATTGTGGTTCAGTGTGGGTTATAAAGAGTGAGTTGCAGCGTGAGTTAATGCATGTGTTGTGTTCTAAAAAGAATAAAGGAGAAAGAGCTTAATGAGTCTAACCAATTACAGTTTACAAGTTTCATATTTTATCTTGTTCAGATTTACTACTTGCGACTTGCTTTTATGCTTCTACCTTACATGCCAGTACATTATTGTCGTACTGACGCCCCATTGCCTGGGGGCGCTGCATTCATGCCTGCAGGTCCAGACAGAAACCCAGATAGACCTCTTCAGTAGGAGTTGCGGAGTTCAGCCATTTTGGTAAGCTCCATTCTTCCTGGAGCTGACGAGTCAGAGGTCTAGCTTATATTTTGACCAGGTTATGTATATGTACAGCTTATGGGTAGTCCAGGGCCCTGTCCTGGATATGAGAAATTTTACTTACTCCTAGAGGCTTGTAGACGTGTATATGTACATCAGTGTTGGGTATGACCTTGTCGGCCTTGTTATTAGTTATCTACTATGATAATAGCCTTGTCGGCCTTGAGTTGCTTAACTACTATTGAGCTTTCAGTGTTTCCAATTGTAATTCTTAGAGAGCTTGTCGGTCTCAGACCCCCAGCAGGTTCAACAGAGATACACTCTATTTTGGCACCCTCGGCCTTTTGGGGCTCCGGGTGTCGGTCATGCCTCCCATGGTTTGGGGCGTGACAAACTTCGTATCAGAGCACGTCGAATCCCAGGGAGTCTACAAGCCGTGTCTAGTAGAGTCTTGCTTATGGGTGTGTTGTGCACCATACCTATAATCTTGAGGCTACGGGACATTTAGGAATTGTTATCCTTCTTTCATTTGCTAGATCGTGCAATAGAGCGAGGTCATAAGATGTTTGAAGTCTAATTCATGTTTTTCTATTTCTTTTTTACAGAAATGCCTGTGACCAGACAAATGAGTAGCCGACGGGTTGGCATGGATACGGGGGAAGGTACTAGTCGTTCCCCGCCTATCCGATTAGATAGATTTGAGGCTCAAAGTGAATCACCGACACCAGAGATCCCAGTTTATCAAGTACCTGATGAGACTAGAGGGGATCCAGTACCCCTGACCCCACCTGCTCCAGTGGCATCTGAGATAGCTAGAGATGAACCAGCACATGTAGCTCCTCCACCTGAAGTAGAGGACCAGGACATCAGGAATGCTGTTCGATTATTGACCCAGATGGTAGCCACACAACAACAACAAATTGGGGCATCAACGAGTGCTAGGTCAGGTGGCTCAGAAAGTTCTAGGGCTCGAGAGTTTATCAGCCTAAGTCCTCCTATATTTACAGGCTCTGACCCACGTGAGGGTCCTCAGGAGTTTATTGATCAGACTTATCGAGTACTTCGAGTCATGCATGCAACAGTAGTGGAGGCAGTGGAGTTTGCATCTTTCAGGTTACGAGATGTGGCCATTTTATGGTTCGAGGCTTGGGATCGGTCTAGGGGATCAAATGCACCCCCAGCTGAATGGGAGGAATTTTCAGAGGCCTTCCTAGCTCACTATCTTCCACAGGAGGTTCGAGAGGCCAGACTTGATCAATTTCTAGCCCTTAAGCAGGGCAATATGAATGTTCGACAGTACAGCCTCATGTTTAATTCATTAGCCAGGTACGCCCCCGATATTGTGAGTACGATGCGAGCTAGAGTTCATCGATATGTGCGTGGCCTTAAGGATGAATTGATTAAGGGATTAACCATAGCAGCCACACAAGAGGATATGAATATTTCTAAGATACAGGCTATTGCTCAGACTGCAGAGGATCTTGAAGTACAAATTGGAGATAACCAGAGCCGAGAAAGGGATCAGAATAAGAGGGCTAGATCTACTGGGTCCTATGTAGAGCCACGAGGTAATGTTAGGCCACATTTTAATAGGCGATCACCCCACCCTACTAGTGGTGCCCCATATCAGTTGCAAAGGCCGAGGTATGATCGTTTTTCTCAGACTGGACCAGGCCACAGTTCAGGTGCATCCAGTTCCTATCGCCAGGGGCATTCAGGTCAGATGAGGCCACCTTTGCCACCTTGTGTTCAGTGCGGTAGGAAGCATCTTGGGATATGTCGCCTGGGTTTGGATACTTGTTATTCGTGTGGGCATCCTGGTCACTTTATGCGAGACTGTCCGAGTAGAGGTAGGAGTGAGATATCCCATCCTACAGGGTCGATGGCAGCTTCTTCATCTACTATTCGTCCCCCAAGGACAGGACAACAGGCTACACCAGGTTGTGGAAGAGGTAGAGGAGGAGGAGGAGCATCCAGTTCAGGCAGTGGTCAGAATCGCACTTATGCTCTAGCCGGTCGCCAGGACTTAGAATCGTCACCTGATGTTGTTACAGGTACATTGACTATTTTTACTCATGCTGTTTATGCACTTATAGATCCTGGATCTACTCTTTCATATGTTACCCCGCTCGTTGCTGGTAAGTTGGGGGTAGGCCCTGAGTTATTGCCTAGACCATTTGTTGTATCTACGCCAGTTGGTGAATCTATTATAGCTAGACGAGTTTATCGAGATTGTGCAGTGTGGATTTATGACCATCTCACTTCAGCTGATCTAATCGAATTAGATATGATTGATTTCGATGTCATTATGGGCATGGACTGGTTAGCTGCATGTTATGCTAATATCGATTGTAGAAATAAGGTTGTCAAATTCCATTTTTCGGAAGAAACAATCCTGGAGTGGAAAGGTAATGCTGCCACGCCAAGGGGTAGGGTTATTTCCTACCTTAAAGCCCAGAAAATGATTTCTAAAGGCTATATTTATCATTTAGTCCGAGTACAAAGCACAGAGGATGGACCAGTGACTCCTCAATCGGTTCCCGTGGTGAATCAATTTCTAGATGTATTCCCGGATGAGCTTCCAGGAATCCCTCCAGAAAGGGAAATTGAGTTTGCCATTGACCTACTCCCAGATACTCAGCCAATATCAATTCCCCCTTACAGAATGGCTCCTGCAGAGTTAAGAGAATTAAAGGAACAATTAAAAGATCTACTCGAAAAAGGTTTCATTAGACCTAGTACATCGCCATGGGGCGCACCAGTTTTGTTTGTTCGTAAGAAGGATGGGTCCTTCAGAATGTGTATCGATTACCGACAACTGAACAAAGTTACAATCAAGAATAAGTATCCGCTTCCAAGGATTGATGACCTTTTTTTTTTGTTGCAAGGCGCCAAATGTTTTTCAAAGATTGACTTGCGGTCGGGGTATCACCAGTTACGTGTTAAAGGGGTAGATGTTCCAAAAACAGCCTTTAGGACAAGGTATGGCCACTTTGAATTTCTAGTAAAGTCTTTTGGGCTTACTAATGCCCCAGCAGCTTTTATGGACCTAATGAATCGGGTATTTAAGCCATTCCTAGATGTATTCGTGATCGTATTTATTGACGATATCCTGATTTACTCACGGTCCAAAGCCGAACATGCTGATCATTTACGTGCAGTATTGCAAACACTTCAGAATCATAAATTATATGCGAAGTTCTCCAAATGTGAGTTTTGGTTGACTTCGGTGGCTTTTCTTGGCCATATAGTTACAGACGAAGGTATTAGAGTTGACGGCCAAAAGATTAAAGCAGTAAAGAATTGGCCGAGGCCCTTGAATGCTACAGAGATCCGTAGTTTTTTGGGCTTAGCAGGTTATTACCGAAGGTTTGTAGAAGGGTTTTCTTCTATATCTGCACCATTGACAAAGTTGACTCATAAAGCTGCCAAGTTCCAGTGGTCTGATGCATGTGAGCAGAGTTTTCAGGAGTTGAAGAACAGGCTTACTTCAGCACCTGTCTTAACTCTGCCAGAGGGCACAGAAGGTTATGTTGTTTATTGTGATGCTTCAAGGATTGGGTTGGGTTGTGTTTTAATGCAACATGGTAAAGTTATTGCCTATGCCTCGAGACAACTAAGAAAGCACGAACAAAATTACCCTACTCACGATCTTGAATTGGCAGCAGTTATATTTGCCTTGAAAATTTGGCGCCATTACCTGTTTGGAGTCCATGTAGACGTGTTTTCGGACCACAAAAGTCTACAGTATTTATTCAAACAGAAGGATTTAAACCTAAGGCAAAGAAGGTGGCTAGAGTTACTAAAGGATTATGACATAGATATTTTGTACCATCCAGGGAAGGCCAATGTAGTGGCCGATGCACTTAGCCGCAAATCCATGGGAAGCTTGAGCCACGTGGAAAATAGAAAGATTGAGATGACAAGAGAACTACATCAGTTGGCTAATTTGCAGGTTCGACTACTAGACCAAGGTAATGGGGGAGTTGTTATTCAAAGCACAGCGGAATCCTCACTTATGACAGAGGTAAAGGAAAGACAATATAATGATCCAGAATTAGTAAGATGGAGGGAGGAAATTCCACAACAGAAGCAACCACTAATAGAGCTTAAGGAGGATGGGGTACTGAGATATCAAGGTCGTCTATGTGTACCTAACGTCGGGGAGCTTCGGGAGAAAATTTTGGCAAAAGTTCACTATTCCCGCTATTCAATCCATCCAGGAGCGACGAAAATGTATCATGATCTTCGACAGATTTATTGGTGGAATAATATGAAGAGAAATATTGCAGAGTTTGTAGCCCAATGCCCGAATTGTCAACAGGTAAAATTTGAACACCAGAGACCCGGAGGTCTAACTCAAAGTATAGTGATACCTACCTGGAAATGGGAGGTGATCAACATGGACTTTATTACAGGCTTACCGCGTACTTACCGGAAGTATGATTCCATATGGGTGATTGTAGATAGACTTACAAAATCAGCTCACTTTTTGCCAGTCAGGACAACTTATACTGCTGAAGATTATGCCAAGTTGTATATTAGTGAAATAGTTCGACTTCATGGTGTCCCAATTTCCATCATTTCAGATAGGTGTGCTCAGTTTACAGCAAATTTCTGGAGGTCTTTCCAGAGAGGCTTAGGTACTCAAATAAGTCTCAGTACAGCTTTTCATCCACAGACAGATGGACAAGCTGAACGCACTATTCAAACACTCGAAGATATGCTACGAGCTTGTGTATTAGATTTTAAAGGGAGTTGGGATGACCATTTGCCACTAATTGAGTTTGCTTATAATAATAGCTTCCATGCAAGCATTCAAATGGCTCCTTATGAGGCTTTATACGGGCGAAAGTGTAGATCACCAATTGGATGGTTTGAAATGGGAGAAGCAGGATTATTAGGGCCAGACCTAGTTAATCAGGCAATGGAGAAGGTGAAACTAATCCGAGAAAGATTACTAACAGCCTAGAGTAGGCAGAAATCATATG
>QJPP01003348.1:0-55969 GCA_003996215.1 Jaltomata sinuosa | reverse complement strand
TTGGAACTTCTTGAGTGGTTTGGTTGGTGCCGGAGCCACCCCTATGGGTGTTGCAAATCAGGCTCTGGGTACTCAGCCAACGGTCACTACAGCTCCTAGGATGGATGCAGCTTCATACACCGGTGATTTCTTCAGGCCAATGCTTGGTCCGGTATGTTAGGAAATGAACATGAGATGCTGACCAAATTTCCCAAGCTGAAACCTCATACATTTCAGGTACTGATAGGGAAGATGCTTATGATTTCATCTTGGATTGCTATGAAAGGTTGTACAAGTTGGGTATCGTACGTCAGCATGGGGTTGAGTTCATCATATTTCAGCTACAGGGTGACGCTAAGGAATGGTGGAGGTCTCAGGTAGAGTGCAGACCATCGACATTGCCTGCCTTGACATGGGAGGAGTTCCATTCTCTCTTCTTAGAGAAATATGTACCTCATACTTTGAGAGACAGGAAGAAGGATGAGTTCTTGCATCTAGAACAGGGAAGCATGTCAGTCTCTGCTTATGAGGCTAAGTTTTATGCTTTGTCTCGGTATGCTACTCAGTTGTTGGGTTCAGAGGAGGAGAGGGTCTGATTGTTTGTGAAGGGCCTGAACACTGAACTACAGGTACTACCCGTGCATATGACTTCTTCAGGTAAGGGCTTTAATGCAGTGAAGGATTATGTTAAGAAATTAGAAGGGGTCAAGAAAGCGGGGCAGGCTAAGGCATTAGCCAAAAAGCCCCAGAATGAGGGAAATTATGGTAGTTCGTACTCCAGGGGCCAGAATCAGCAGGTATACTCAGCCCGTCCTATTCAGTCATCTCTGCCAGCTGCTACAGGTGGTCGTTCGGGAGCTAATCAACAATTTTCAGCTCCTAGAGGCCAGGGAGCCTCTTACACATCTGCCAGCAGGCCTACACTTGATCGTGGTTGCTTTCATTTTGGTGATCTGGGCCACTTTAAGAGGGAATGCCCTCATAGGCAGACTGGTAATCAGGTTCAGCAGCAGTCTAAGGCTGTGGTCCCGGCAGGTAGAGGTGGTCATACTAGAGGTCGTCCACAAGGTGGGCGAGGTAAGTTTTAGGGAGGCCGGGAAGACAGGGGGAACGGTAGCGCAGGCAGGGGCGGGGTGCAGCCAATAAGGGAAGTATCTCAGATTGATAACTGGGCTTAGTGTTATGCATTCCCAGGGAGGTCATAGGCTGAGGCATCAGACGCGGTGATCACAAGTACAATTCTAGTCTATGATAGGATGACTTCTGTGCTTTTAGACCCAGGTTCTACTTATTGTTATGTGTCTGTGAATTTTGCTTCGGGTCTGGACTTAATATGTGATAACCTTGATTCCTCTCATGTTTCTACCCTAGTGGGAGAGTCTGTGATTGTGACTCACGTGTATCATGATTGCTTTGTTGTGTTTGTGGGGTTGCATACTTGGGTAGATTTGGTAATTCTTGACATGGTTGACTTCGATGTCATTTTGGGCATGACTTAGCTATCCCATTATCATGATGTGTTAAATTGTAACACCAAGACTGTGGCTCTAGAGATTCCGAGTAAGGATAGGCTAGAGTGGAAGGGTGTTTACAGGCCTAAGCTAGTCAAGATTATTTCATTTATTCAGGCTAGAAAGCTAGTGGGAAGAGGGTGTTTAGCCTTTTTGGCTCATCTCTGGGATGATAGTGTGGAGTCCCCATCTATTGAGTCAGTTCCAGTTGTTTCAAAGTTTCGAGAGGTGTTCCCAGTATATTTGTCTGGTATGCCTCTGGACAGGGATATGGACTTTTGTATTGAACTGGAGCCAGGCACTCGCCCAATTTCCATTCCTCCATATCGAATGGCTTCGGCAGAGTTAAGGGAACTGAAGACTCAGCTTCAGGAACTCCTAGATAAGGGATTTATCCATCCCAGTGCTTCGCCTTGGGGTGTTTCGGTATTGTTTGTAAAAAAAAGGATGGTAGTATGCGGATGTGCATAGATTATAGGCAGTTGAACAAGGTTACCATCTGGAATAAGTACCCTTTACCCCATATCGATGATCTGTTTGACCAGTTACAGGGTGCGTCGGTGTTTTTGAAAATTAACTTGAGGTCAGGGTATCATCAGTTGAAAATTAGGCCAAGGATGTTCCTAAGACTGCTTTTTGGACTCGGTATGGGCATTACGAGTTCTTAGTGATGTCGTTTGGGTTGACTAATGCGCCGGCGGCATTCATGAGTTTAATGAATGGGGTATTTAAGTCATATTTGGATTCTTTCGTCATTGTTTTTATTGAAGATATTTTGATCTACTCCAAGAGTAGGGAGGAGCATGCTCAACATGTTCGGGTTGTGTTAGAGATATTGAGACATCAAAATCTTTATGCAAAGTTCTCCAAGTGTGAATTTTGGTTGACTTCAGTTGCGTTCTTGGGGCATATAGTGTCAGAAAAAGGGGTGATGGTAGATCCCCAGAAAATTGAGGCAGTCAAGAGTTAGGTCCGGCTTAGCTCTGTGACTAAGGTGAGGAGTTTTGTTGGGCTCGCAGGTTACTACCAGAGGTTCGTCAAGGATTTTGCATCTATTGCTAATCACTTGACAAGGCTAACTCATAAAGAGGTATTGTTTGTGTGGTCCGACAAGTGTGAGGAGAGCTTCCAAAAGCTTGAACACTTCTGACCACGGATCCTATTTTGTCCTTGCCGGCTGAAGGTAAAGATTTTATTGTTTAATGTTATGCTTTACATTCAGGTTTGGGTGCTGTATTGATGAAGGATAGGAATGTGATAGCATACGCTTCTAGGCAGTTGAAGGTTCACGAGAGGAACTATCCAACTCACGATTTAGAGTTGGCAGCGGTGGTGTTTGCACTCAAGATTTGGAGACACTATCTCTATGGGGTCAAGTGTGAGGTGTTCACTGATCATCGCAGTCTGTAGCATATTTTCACTCAGAAGGACTTGAATCTGAGGCAGAAAAGGTTGATGGAGTTGTTGAAGGACTATGATGTGACTATTCAGTACCATCCGGTTAAGGCTAATGTGGTGGCGGACGCATTGAGCCGAAAGACAGTTAGCATGGGCAGTTTGGCTTGTTTGGGAGTGTCCAAATGACCACTAGCAAGGGAAATTCAGTCATTGGAGTCCAAGTTCATGCACTTGAGTATTTCAGAACGAGGTGGGGTATTGGCCAGTGTTGAGGTTAAAGCCACTTTCATAGAGGATATAAAGGCCAAGCAATTTCAGGATCCGCAACTGAATAAGCTACGAGGTAAGGTAATACCTGGGGAGTCCAGGGACTCCATGTTGGATGCTGGCGGGGTACTAAATTTCAAGGGGAGGATTTGTGTTCCTCAGGTTGATGATATAATACCGATATTTTGGCAGAGGCTCATGGTTCGCGGTACGCAATTCATTCGAGTATGACTAAAATGTACAGAAATTTGAGACAGCTTTACTGGTGGCCTGGGATAAAGAGGGACATAGCTGATTTTGTGTCCAAGTGTCAGAATTGCCAGCAGGTAAAGTATGAGCACCATAGACCTACAGGACTACTTCAGAGAATGCCCATTCCAGAGTGGAAGTGGGAGAGAATAGCCATGGATTTTGTGGTGAGTCTTCCCAAGACTTTGGGGAAGTATGACTCAATTTGGATCATTATTGACATACTGACCAAGTCATCTCATTTTATTCCAGTCAA
The DNA here is from genome assembly GCA_003996215.1 of Jaltomata sinuosa. Taxonomy (NCBI): domain Eukaryota; kingdom Viridiplantae; phylum Streptophyta; class Magnoliopsida; order Solanales; family Solanaceae; genus Jaltomata; species Jaltomata sinuosa. The sequence continues at coordinate 52,309 of QJPP01003348.1, read as the reverse complement.
GATAGACTACAATTCACAGCAATTGGATAAGATCTACGTGAAGGAGATTGTTAGATTGCATGGAGTACCAATGTCCATCATTTCAGATAGGGGTACACAGTTCACCTCTAAGTTCTAGGGTAAGTTGCATGAAAAGTTGGGTACACAACTCACTTTTAGTACAGCCTTCCATCCTCAGACTGATGGTCAGTCGAAGAGAACGATCCAGGTGTTGGAGGACATGCTGAGAGCATGTGTGATTGATTTTGGAGGTCATTGGGACCAGTTCCTACCATTGTGCGAATTCTCATACAACAACAGCTACCACTCCAGTATTAACATGGCACTATTCGAGGCATTGTATGGGAGAAGTTGTAGATCACCGATTGGGTGGTTTGAGAAAGGTGATGTAAAGTCGTTGGGCGTAGACTTAGTAAGGGAGGCACAAGAAAAGGTAAGAGACATTCAGATCAAGTTATTAGCTACCCAAAGCAGGCAGAAAGAATATGCGGATCGCAAGGTCCGGGACATGGAATTTTAGGTTGGTGAACAGGTATTGTTGAAAGTGTCACCAATGAAGGGAGTTATGCGTTTTGGTAAGAAGGTCAAGCTCATCCCTCGGTTCATCGGACCATTTGAAGTTCTTAAGATCGTAGGGGCAGTGGCTTATAGATTAGCACTGCCGCCCAGTATGTCAGGTGTCCATCTGGTATTCCATGTATCCATGCTGAAGCGATACCATGGGCATGGGGAATACATCATCAAGTGGGATGAGGTATTATTTGATAAGTATCTTCGCTATGAAGAGGAACCGATTTTGATTCTTGATCGAGATGTCCAAAAATTGAGGACAAAGGTGATCAGTATGGTAAAGATTCAATGGAAGCATCTTCCGATTGAGAAAACCACTTGGGAAACCGAAAAGGACATGCGGTACAAGTACCCTCACCTGTTTGAGGATACAGGTACTACCCTTTTCGCTCTTTACTTTCCGTATTTTCAGGTTTGATCAAATTCGGGGATGAACAATGGGTAAATTGGTATCTGTTATAACGACCGGGTTCGTCGTTGCAGGTAAACTTTTCATGCCAAGTTTTGGATTAGAAAACTTCCGAGTTTGGGAGTTGAAAATTCTGGGCTAGGCTAGTCTCAGCCAGTTTAGGAGCAAGGTTTGGTCTAGAGCAATTCGAGTAAGGATTGGGAAGAGAGTCTTGACTTGAACTAGTTTTCCATTTAGCTAAGACATAAAGGAGTTCGGGACTTTTCGAAATTGAATTTGGATAAGTAGAACTCCCGGTATTAAGGTTGACGCGAAGGGGTTGTTCCGGGATATCAAAAAAATAGGTGTGTTGTAAAATGGACCAATTTTGGGAACTTTACAATGTTCTATTCCGTGTCAACCACCACGGTGGTTGACACTCCGCTATAGCGACCTCCGCTGTAGTGGAGAAAATATCGCTACAGTGGAAGTCAACGATGGTCAGCCTCTGCCATAGCGGACGACTCCGCTATGGCGGTACCTCTATAATGGGCTCGATAGGATTTAATGCAGAAACATTCCCCAAAATATTCATTTTTCACAAACACGTTTGGGAGAAGGGCTAGGCAACTCCAGACGATTTTCCTCCATTTTGCATTATTTTTCTTCCCTAAGGTAAGGTTTCTACTCCCCAAGCTCCGTACTACTTTCCCTACACTATAGAATTACTAGGGGTAGACTTGGGGAAAGATTCGAAATGACTTGGGGATGGTAGAATCCGGAGAAAGAGAGGGATTCTAGGTGTGAAAGTCCTTGGGTATGGTTAAAAGTACTGTATTATGATCATGTGACTTTAATTCTCTAATTATATCCATGAAAAATGGTAAAACTAGGAGAATTAATAGTGGAAAAGCCCGGGAAAAGGGTGGGATGATCATGGTTAGCCTAAGGTTTGGGATTTGGTGTAATCCGGGTAATGTATAGGCCATGTTTATTAATTAAGTACTTGTATATTGTTTTAGACCAAGAATAAGCAAGAATTTTGGAGAATGGGAAAGCTCGGGTTGAGTAGAGCTTTGGATCATTTCGAGGTAGGTGATGGTTATTGATTCTTGTATACCTTGTATGTTTGTGTACTCTTATCTAAGTAATTGTATGATGTTTGCATTGCTCAGGGAATGATTTAATAATGTCTAATGGTCCTGTTTAACAGTCTGGTGAATTGAACAGTGTATTTTGCTAGATTGGTTTACAAGTTGATTGTTCATTGTTTGTGACTGTGGATTGGTTGACATTCGATTGGCTCGGGTACCACGCCTGGTACGGGTATACTAACGGTTGGCTCGGGTACCACGCCTGGTACGGGATATACTAACGGTTGGCTCGGGTACCATGCCTGGTATGAGAAATACTAACTAGTTGGATCGAGTACCACGCTTGGTACGAGTTTACTTTATTTCATTGTGCATTGAATTGTGGGTCCCCTGAGTGGACCGGGTTGTGTTATTGAAATGTGATAATTATTTTTGGTCTTTGAGAGGCCGGGTTATTGTTATATCCTATTTTAAGTTGGTCCTGGTGTAGACCGGGTTGCATGTTTAACACTTGGGTGTTGTTTAGAGGGGATCCCAGGGTGGGTACGGGCTATATAAAGAGGGTTGTTTAATTGTTATACTTGATTGTTGATCATGGTGATAAAATTGGATTACATGTGGGAACAAGCTAGTGAGAGACTTGTAGTTTAGGGATGCCTGTTGACTTGTTACATTTGTTCCTGTACTCTTACTTAATTTGTTGTACTGCTCATACACTGTTTATTTGGAATTGGCTGATGATCCTACCAATACATTGGTGGTTGTGTACTCATACTGCACTTGTTTTTCTTTTGTGAGTAAAGGCGATCTTCCAACGGTTGACACGCGACCTCACTTGTAGTCCCAGCGCTTTCAGACGTCAAGGGTGAGCTGCTTCGATCGAGCTGCCTTGATTTCTATCTTTTTGAAGTTGTAGCCTACTTATTTCGGCTTAGACTATTTTTTTTGTTGGGGTTGCATCCCCGTAGTCTAGTTTTGGTAGTGTTTTGGTACATTGACTTTCAGATTCTGGGGGGTATTTTCCGCAGGGTTATTATAATAGAGTTGTTTTATTGATATTGATTGCTAGTTTACTTTTTGCACATTGGTTTTGAGATGTTAGAACGGTTAAGTTCGGGGAAGTGATGGTTCGCTCACCCGGGGGTTGGGTGAGTGCCACTCACGGTGGTCTGGGTCGTGACAAGGCTCTTCAGTATCTAGCATGTAGAAGATTTATTCGTTTGTTTGCATCAATTAAAAAAAGCTCTTACCACATGGCTGGAAGTGTACTGAACTTCCAAATAATCTTTATGCAACTTGGAACAGCAGTTGTGTGTAAGGACCTATCCCAAATCACCCGTCTCGCCCCTTAGACTTTACATATGTATCCTTGTCGTGAACTCTGTTCCATCTCTAATCTTTTTCTTAACAGATATCTGAAGGGACTGTCCCATTTCTAATCTTCACGGAGTACTTCATTTGTTTCCTTTTCTATCAAATGTGAATGATATTACACCAGTTGCAAGTACTTGCAATTTACCAAACAAAATGTGTGAAAATTTGTACAATGCTGCTAAGAGCAAACTTTGTTATGTTCTCGTAATTAATACGAGTATTTAATATTTCTAATCCCATTGGCAAAGTATTTTTGGAATATCCATTATTTCCATTAGTTATTCAAGAGAAGCAGTGGATGTAGCTCATTAGCTAACAACTCTATATACAGATAGTATGATATATTTTGGTTAAACTTTGAGGTTGCTAATTTTTCTCTTAGAAATTGTTAGGGAAGGTGACATTCATTTTAGGTCGAATAGGAATTAAAATATATTAAAAGTGTAAGCACAAATGCAGGGGCGGCTCAATATTATTAGTGGCCTAAAGCGAAATTGAGTGTCTTAGTTCTTTTTTATTTGAAAAAGAAGAAGAAGAAACCTTTCATAAATATTTTTTATTTGAAATCTAATTTTTTTAAAGCCTTTTTAGATATAAATTTATGAATAATTATTTTGTAATCAATTTCTTTTTCAATTGATAATATTGCTAATTCATTCTAAGAGCATTGTTAATTTTGAATAAGTCTTTATCAATTTTAATTTTAAAAAAATTTATTTGTTTAACTGAGGCAACTATTACATGAATTGTTAATATCTTTCTGTAAAAATATAGGCATTTGTTAAAAAAACACGTCTTTTTTTATCTAATTAAATATATCGATTAAAGTATTATCATCTATTTTTGAGATCCATCCCATAAATTGTGTACACACGTTAATTGATATTGGGGCTTTTTTCCTGGATCAAATGGTTATCTAATAAATTTTCTCTCTTTTTAGTATAATTTTTTTATTTGAAAGTATTTAATATATTTTTTCAAAAATATATAGAACTTTATTGATAAAAAATGGGACCCCAAAAATTAGGAGGCCTAAAGCCTTGGCTTCATTAGCTTTATGCTAAAGCCGGCGCTGCACAAATGTGTTGTTGATACTGATTTTTTTTTGGAATGATTGTTGTATTTGGAGAATGTTTACCTTTTTCTTAATGTTTAATTATCAAAAGATGAATAATGTTAATTTTCAAATATTTACTACTATATAAGGGAGAATGCATAAGTTTTATCGTCCTCACAGGGGCAATACAAGAATTTTGATTCTTTGATCATATCAAAGCTTCTAGACGTGGTTGTTTTTATTGCCTATTCCCTTTCTTACACTCATTGTTTTTCTTAAGTTCATTCGACATGGGCTTCTGCAATTGGTATATTGACATTGTAGTAACTTTTTGTGAATCTTTTTGCCCCTTACTCTCTCCTGTCTATATTTAATGGTATTTTAAACTTTTACACTTAGTCCAAAACAAATGATTTTTTACATATTCAAGAAGATTTAATAGTTTCTTTTATTTTTATTTTTATTTTTTGAGAAGGTAACGGTTGTATGTATTAAGCACAAATCAGTACATAGGCTGTACTGAAATCATATATACAAGTGAGCAAAAGAAAGCAAAACAAGCCTCCCACCCTAACAAGAACCTAAAGTGTCTAGGATAGATATAGTATCTTCTTGGTAGACCTGATTGAACCAAAAATAAAACAGTAGAATATGATCATCATTAATGTATTGCTATTATTCTCAAAACATCTAGAATTTCTTTCTCTCCAAATTGTCCGCCATATGCAAGAAGGAACCATCCTCCAGTTCCAGCTCCAGCTGCTTCCCAACTGAAGAGAGCTTCAGTAATCTTTCTAGGCATTGTCCAGGCTATATCTCTGAGATTAATGATGATCTTTCGTAACTTGTCAGTGATGCTGCAGTGAAGAAATAAATGGTCAACTGTTTCCACCTCCTTTTCACATAAGAAACATCTAAAACAGAGAATCCACTTTCTCTTGATTAAATTTTCTTGCGTGAGCACCACTTCCTTTGCCAATAACCATGAGAAGCAGGCAACCTTATATGGTATTTTAGTCTTCCATATATGTTTCCAAGGCCAATTGATGACTTGGGTTCTGGGCTGGTTCAACATTTTATGGACTGCATTAACATTGAACTTTCCACTGATATTCCCCGCCATCTCAATGTGTTATCTCCACTCTGAGTTCCTGTGAAGTTCTCCAACTGCTTGTAAAATTCTATTATTTTGTTCACCTCCCAACAGTTCAAGTTTCTTCCAAGTATCAGATTCCAACCTTGAGGGGACCATATTTCAGCTATAGATCTCTGTTGGTGTTGAGCTAACTCAAAAATATCAGCAAATAAGACCTTCAAGGTTCCATTCCCCAACCAGTTATCATTCCAGAAAGAAGTCTTGCTGCCACTTTGTACTCTGATAGAGCCTTTACATTTGAGTGTTGTCCATAGTACCCTGATAGACATCCAAAGGCTAACACCATAAGCTGAGTTAAAGACTGTGAGGGTCTTGAGAGTATCTCCATAACCACTTCAATTTGAGTTCTTTGTTATGATTCTTCAAATTTCTAATCCCTCAGTCCACCTTGAGCGTTGAACAAACTTTTACTAATACTTTTTATTGATCGTTTTGTCATTTTAGGTGCTCTTATCTAATAATACTGCTCATACACGTCCCACTCTAACTCGAACAAAATAACATAAAAATTCCTGTATAAGTTATGTAAGTACATGGTTATCGAAGGTTTATGTTGGAAACCAAATATTATATGAGTAATACCGTGTTTGTGTAGGAATCTAGACTTGTATTAACAATGCATTTTCTCTTATAACCAAATGAGCCCTTGAGACAACATTAGTGCACACTAAAGACTCATGTGATGTTAGTATTTTAATTTCACTTCCTATTCATTACAAATATCTAGTTAGTCCACAGATTTTTATTTTTCATGCTCTCTCAGTGGATCTTTTATTTTTGAAGTGAATTTCGTCGATGATTATAAAGTTTGTTCACTGGTAGTGGATAGTATACGCTCTTTTGTCTCTTTCTAGTGCTTAATGGAGTAATTTATTGACCTAATGCCAACTATGTTATCTTTTTATTTAGATATCAATTTTGACTCGGATATGAAAGAGAAGGTTACATCTTCAAGGATGAAAATGGAGCCTTTACCATCTGATTCTCCTTCCGGAGCCATTACTTGTAAGGCTGGTAACAGAAAATCCTTTTCCAGAGACAATGATTTGTGATGTCTATTGCAGTGAGCCTAGTTTTTGCCTAGATTATTGTTGTATCCTTTGTTGTAAAACTATCAGTTTGGACTGTGATGGGTACAGTTATATTCGATATGAAACAACAGTAGTTGATGTACATATGTGGACACGTTGCCCATATAGACTGTGCTCTACGAGCTTACATGGTTGGGACATTCGGAGGAAGCTTCAATTTGGATGCAGAGTATTTTTGTCGATATTGTGATTCAAAGATGAATTTGGTTCCACATGCTTCAAAGCATTTAAACATCTGCACATCAATTGCTTTTCCTGCTGACATCGAAAAGATTTCTTGTTCCACAGAAAAGGAGTGGAGAATAGTTGTTGCATCGTATTGAATTAATCAAGGAAAAGATATAGCTAATTGATGAATGGTACTTTATTTCCTGATGAATGGTCAAGTTAACAAAATGACCAATCTGATAATCATATCACCTTATGCATGGAGTCTGCATTGAAGATGTTAACAAAGAGGAAAGTTGTGTGGATAGCACTAGTAGCTTCTCTGCCTTCTCATATTCTTGGTTGTGTTAATCTTTCACTTTGACTTGAATATCTGTATCTGAGCAAGATATTTCAGTATGTGCAAATGTGGTTCTCTTGCTTTAGCTATTATATATTCCAGGATATGTATATATACATCTGTGCACGGTAAGTTTGTCTATTCCAGTGCTTCTCGTTGTCCATAAATACCAAAAACACTTGTTGCAACTAAACCGCAATATGAACAGAAAATGATCAGCTTGGAGTGTTGTACAAGAAAATAAAATTGGAGAGCCTTGGAAAGAGTCCGGAAGAGGAATTATTTGGTGTACAATCAGTGCATCAATTAAATGCTATTCAACTGCTCCTTAGTCCTAACCAGAGGTAGAAAATGAATTGCTTCCTCATTATAAGAGTTTGGAACTTTGGTGTAACCAGCCTAAAGAAAGGCATGGATCACTTAAGGATCTCTTGTGGGGTGCTGCTTTGGTCAATTGCAGCAATAACATCTCCTGGCGTAAAGAGTTCTGTCCTAGCCCCTGTTGCATAGAATTGAACGTCATACCCATGATCTGTCGCACCACATTAGTATGTGTTATTGGTTCTCTGCCTTTAGCAATACAGCTCAGATTTACTAGAGCGTACTTGTTAGGGTGATATGTCCAGATATTGTTGTTATTCTGCTTGTGATTTGTATTGCTGGGCTTGAAGTGCAACCACGTTTATAATCATGTCTATGGGTTTCATTTCATATGTTTGTCTTTTGTATTTCTGGAATCCTGGTTCAATGCTCAATTCACTATTATTAACTGATCATGTGGCAGTTCATACCCTACTTTATTTCTCATGTCATGTAGGATTCTTGTAATCCTTCAAATTTTGGACAATAGTTTTCATGAAACTTTTTTTTTGGATCATTACAGCTAAATCTGGTACATTGCAAGTTCAAAATCCCAGCCAGAGGCAAAAGACACTACATGATTTCTTCACATCTAAATGTTAGTCGGCAAAGTTACTCTATGTTGATGGGAGGTAACAAGTACTCAGTGGAATGCGCAAGCTGGTCCGGACACCATCATCCTAAAAAATGATTTGGTACATTGCCAGTTTATTGCTATGTGCCACTGATTTTATCCTAGCCGTCCAAATTTTTTGTTTAGCTTGATGTTGGAGCAAAAGAGTAGCATATATACTCCTTCACTTCTAGTGATGGGTATAGTTGAAAAATAGAAAATACTGCCTCATTCGACCATGTGCTCAAACAGAAAGAGACCAAGTTTTGTTCATTATTTGAATGTTATTTACCTTCTTGCTCAAGTAAACAACACATGTATATGACAATTGGCAAGGGTATATACTCATTTTGATGTCGCTATTTGATTCGTGTCTGCTTTTTTTCTTCTTCTTTGCATGTGCACGATATTGGACATATGATGTCTGAAGTTAGCTTTGATAAAGTCTAACTTTACATATGACTCAAATTTGCTACATGCTACCTTCTAACTCATCCATCTGTTGAGTCTGTATTTATTCTAATACAAGAGTGAAGTATTAAAAACACCCCTAAACTTGGCGCGAATTATTACTTTCGTCCTCGAACTATAGCTAGTATTAGAAACAGCCCTATACTTGGCTAAGTGAAATCAGAAACACCCCAATTTTATCATGCATAAGTAATATGTTGTGCACTCACGATCCAGCTGGACTTGTCTTCTGATGTGTCATATATGTGGCATACACATACATAAATAACGCTTAAAAAAAAGAGAGAAGACATTTAAATGCTTATGTGGCAGTCCCCATTCAGAATTTTGTGACATTTATGTGGGTTTATACCGAAACTATGGGTAGCCGTGAATGAGCGGTGAGAGGAGATAGAGAAAGTGGGAATTGCTGAAGAAGAACGAATGGAGATATCAGGGTAATAAGGAGCGATGAAGAGGAACTAAAGTTGGGAAGAAGAAGAACGAAGGAGATAAGAAGCATAGGCAGATGTTTCATTAGAAAGGTCATATTTTGAAGCAATTGACATACCAATCCCTCCAGAAAAGCAATGATCAGTGTTGGTAGCTTCGCGACACCAAAATTCTATGTAATGAAAGCATTTAACGATGAATAAATCTGAACGGAAATTGCTACGCACAAAATTCTTGAAACCCACTAGCTTGAATCTATCTTCGTTCTGAACGGAGAGTGCTATGCTTATAGGACATTTAAATGCTTACATGGCATACACGAGATGCTTATGTGGCATATTTATTGAGTTTCTCATGCGCCCAAAAAGACCTGAGATCACTTGCTATGCCATGTGGCAAAATGGGGGTGTTTTTAAATTCACTTAGGCAAGTGTAGAGGTGTTTTTAATACTCGCTACAGTTTAGGGACGAAAGTAATAATTCGTGCCAAGTTTAGGGGTGTTTTCAACACTTCTCTCTTTCAAATACTTATAGAATTGCGGTCGAGAAGTGGAATTTTTCAAAATTATTGGCGAGAAAGCAAACAAAAAGTCCTTTGACACTTTTTGACGTGACACATGTCCCTTCGCTTTTAATGCTTTGGACATGTATCTTTTTGTAATTGGTTTAGAACTGTGGCCAACTATCCAAGCAATGATGACTTTTCTTTTCCAAAGCCTACATAAGTTCTTCCGCTTTACTCCTTTCACTTGCTACATATATTCACACCTCTTTGGAACGCTTTCCAATCATTTCTTCGTCTGTCAAGCTTCATCAGAGTTCCGTCAAAAACTACCATCTTCTAATTAATTATTTTTGACTTATTTCTTTACTCTCACAACCATGTCAAAGCCTTTCTCTTCACTTTTGGACGTACCTACCATCACACACGATGGTAGTTAATATTTGATGACGTAAAGAAGAATCTAATTTTCTTTAATAAAATTATTAACTAGGTGAACAAGTTTTGTTGAATGTGTCACCAATGAAAGGGGTACTGCAGTTTGGAAAGAGGGGAAAGTTTAGCCCTCGGTACATCGATCCCTTTGAGGTTCTCGAGATTGTATAGGGTGGGTGGGGGATGGAGGGTGTTAGGTTATGAGTCTTTTCCCCTTCCTATGTGGATAAATAAAGCTTAATTTGGACCAACCCACTTTTGTCCATAGGCCCAATTCTATGGGGCATATATAGACCTTTTTTAGGTCTTATTTCACATCCACAAAAGAGTTTTTTCAACAGCCACACAAGAGAGAATGCAGATTTTCACACCCAATTTCAGCCCTCAATTGCCAACTTCAAATTGCGATTTCCGCTTCGTTTCTAGTCCGATTGAGCTGATTTTTGGATAGTTTGTTCCTATCATCACAATATTTGATTAGGAACTGAATAGTTGGATTTGGTGTCTCGTAGCTCCAGTTTTACATCCGTGAACAGTAGCTGCATTTTCAGTGCTTTTGCTCCTTTTATTCTCTTGTTTTTTGGTGTTGAGATTTATGTATTGTTGTTCGTCGTTTGGCACTTCTTTGGTGGCCATTTTGGAGGACATTTTTGTAACTCTTGGTGATTATAGTGAAGTTTTGGTCCCATGATTTTTACTCTTCATACCGAAGGAGTTTTCCACGTAAATCTTGGTATTTCGTGTGATCCCTTTCTAATCCCGAAACTCGGACCCTCCAAGGATCCTCTAACCACACTTAAGTGTTCAACAGGCTACCCGGTCTACACCAAGACCCACCCTTAGCTTATTAACCACAACTAATTCTTGACCGTCATTAATACACTTAATGAAAATAAATTGTGAACTTACAACCTCTTTTACATAGTCCGGACCCACTTGGATCTCCCTAACACATCTAGGTGTTAACATGACAACCCGGTCTACACCAAGACCAACTAATAATTAACATCATAACCCGGTCTACACCAAGACCAACTAATAACATAATATAACAACCCGGCCTATACCAAGACTCAAAAGCATAATATAATATAATAACCCGGCCTACACCAAGACCAAACTCACAATATAATTACCCAGCTTACACCAAGACCAAAAGTACAATATAATATAACAACACGGCCTACATTAAGACCAAAAGTAATATAATATAACAACCTGATCTACACCAAGACTAAAAGTAATATAATATAACAACCCGGCCTACACCAAGACCAAAAGTAATATCACAATTTATAAACACAGCTCGGTCCACTCATGAAACCAACACCAATCACACAATGCAACAATATCAATGAAATAATGCAGTAAGGTAAACCCGTACCAGGCGTGGTACCCGAGCCAACCATTTGTTATACCCGTATCAGGCGTGGTACCCGAGCCAACCGTTAGTATTCCCGTACCAAGCGTGGTATCCGAGCCAACCGAATGTCAATCAATCCACAGTCAAATAATGAACAAACAACTTGTAAAACCAACAAGCAACACACCGTTCAATCCACAGACAGTAATACAGGAATCTTAGACGTTTCTAACAATCCCCTAAGCAATGTATCTCATACAAACACTTAGATAAGAGCACACAACATACATTCCTAACAATTCCCTAAGCAATGTATCTCATACAAACACTTAGATAAGAGCACACAACATACATTCCTAATAATTCCCTAAGCAATGTATCTCATACAAATACTTAGATGAGAGTACACAACATATAATATTTGCAGGAATTGTTAACCATCACCTACCCCTCCCCGGGTGGGTGACTTAGACCAACCTTGGTTCGAGGACCAACCCGTTTCCCCTTATTGACATATAATGAACGATTTATTTTCTTAGCATAATTTAGCAGCTATGTGATTCCCCAGACTTTACCCAACACCAAAAACAGAGTGGGAGCACCTCCCTTAGCCCTAGTAAAAACAACAACTACATATCACGCCATTTATATTCCCGAAACCTTATCTAGGAGTTTCCCATTTCCATTACCCATAGCTCCCAAGAATTCTCTCGGTTCCCCAAACCTTCTCAACATTCCAGTCCCCGAGCCTATCATTTTAGTCTACCAAGATAATAAAAATATCCCCATTATACGTATCATAAAACCAACCCTTCAATCCATACAATTCCTAATTCACACATAACCAGTAATAATTCTGCCAGACTCCGTGCCCGAAAGCCTAATCATGATTCTCCCTTTCATTCTACACAATAATAGGAAATAAAAACGGTCAATCTACTCTTGGGAAGAAACCTAGCCTACCTGGATGCCGAGCAGCTGTTCTATGCCCTTTCTGGCTCTGTGAAGGCATTCCCTGATGATTTTGCAGGCCCGAATCCATGGTTTCACGTCCCTTTCGCTGGAATCCCTCCTCCCCATGGCTCACAAGCTTTGGAGTAGCCTAGGAGGGTTTTTGGAGCAACCCTCGTCTATTTTTGACAAAATAAGGGAGAATGGGAGTATAAAACCCGTTTTTGGGCTTTCTGGTTTCGTCATTCCGCTATAGAGGACGGCCAACCGCTATAGCGACCTAAATTGTGCTACAGCAGACTCAATTTTTCAGCACGGACAGCCTTCAGTAAAACAGTCATAACTTTTTACTTGGGAAGCGAATTGATGAACGGTCGATGGAGTTGGAAAGAGGACTCAGAGATGTTTAATTTGGTGGGTATTGGGACCCCTAACTCTTTATATTCTAGGAGAAATGCTCGTTTGAAGTTGACCCTAGTTTGAACTTAGCCCGAAACTAAATCGGTAAGGAAACTTTCAACTTAACTTTGTGCTAGGAGTATTGTATGACCTTAGTACATATCAAATGTACTCTCATACTAAAGAATAAATCCTAAATCTTATTACGAATGAGAGGCACCTGTCTTGATCACAGATATTTTCAGTAACGACGGAACAGGTCGTTACATATATTGTCATGTATTAAAGAGGAAGAAGCAGTCCTTTAGTGAAAACACTACTCAGTTACTCTTTGATACTATTTCAGAGTATATTATACTTTGATGGTATCAATGAGGAAGAAACAATTCTTCAATGAAGACAATACATTGTGATAGTATTATAGAGGGCTGAAGAGTGTCTCATTGAATGATTCAAGCAGTTCTCCATGTTACCATTATAGTATATCTATATACTGACATGATATCATAGAGGATTGTTTTAGTCCTTCAGTGAGACACTTCTCAGTTTTTCATGATACCAAGTCAGTATATAAATATATTGTGATGATATCATGAAGGGCTGGAGTAAACCTCAATGAAATCAGCAGGAGAAAAAGAAGAGTAAAGAAAAAGAGCAAAACAAAGTGAATGAAATTAGATTACGGAGAAAAAAAAAGAATTAAAGAAATGTAATGACCCTTCCAGTCATTTACGAGTTTTCACCTTTCTTGTATCGTTAGAGCTTGTTTGTAGCGGCCCCAAGTAATTTAAGTCTTGTAGGGACCTGTAGTTTGGTGCCCGGGCCGTTTGTTTGGTCGTATGATAAGTTTTGAAGTCAAGCAAGTCGGCAAAAGTTATCGTAAGTTTCTTTAATAAATTTTCTGAACTTTGGGTCAAATGTATCAGCGCTTTTCTCTCAATATGTAAAGAGTTAGAAGTCCCCTGACCTACCAAATCGAAGGTCTTCGAGTCTAGTTTCCAACGCATAAAACCTCACATCCAAACGATCTCGGAGTAAAAAGTTATGACTGTTTTACCGCGGACTATCTGGCAGAAACTGGGTCGCGAACCGGGTCGGGTCAAAATCGATTTAAAGCCTCAACTTCACGTTTTAAAATGCCATTTCAGTTCTGAAACAGAGACAAAACATAAGGGAGGGTTCCAAGAGAGTTCTTGAGTGATCAAGGTGCATTTTTGGTGATTTCTATTGCTAAAGTTTGCCCTCGTGCCTAGAAACGCGACCTCTACGCGTGGCAGCCATTTCCCCCTTCGATAAACCACGTTTGGAGCTGGTTTCAAAATATAGGAATTGGTATTTCTTGGTGTTTATTCAAGATTTACACTTGGTTTGCTAAGGTAACCATCTCGGGGCTCTTTTATGATCGTTTTTATGAAATTCTACAGACGTTTCGTTAAGTTATGATTCTTTTGGGAAATCTGCCGATTTAAGCTTAATTATGAACTATTTATAGGTGAGTATAAGCTGCGTATATATAGTTTTTGCGAAGCTTAGGACGTAAGGAACAATTCCCGTGAAGGAACTACGGGCATTTGGACGTTCGTTGGAGGGTATTTTTGCCATTTTGGAGCTTCTTGGAGTGGTTCGAGCTTGGATATCGTCGTCCTAGCAGCTTGTCATCGTACGACAGGTAGGTTATGGTTTAAACTCCCTAGACTTAGCATATATCGGATAAAATTGTACTAGATGGCATCCTTGGGTTGGATTATTAGGTTGGTACCACAGACCTTGACCGCTTTATTCATGTCCGCCTACTTTTGTTCCTCCGATGCTTGTAGTACTTGCCGATATGTTTTATTTACCCTTGTGGTCCTGTGAGGCCTTGTTGACTCTGGAACATAGAAGGTGGGATATTGGGAATGTACACGAGTCCCGGGCATAGAATTATCCTTCTAGGCTGGTTATGCTTGCTGAGTAGCTATGGGCCTATGCAGGGTTGATAGGTTGATTGTGAGCTGCTGGGCAGCTATTGTGTTTGATCATACCATTTCCATGCATATAAAGAAGTTTTATCCATGTTTTACTACGGTTTTGGCTTCGGGCCTACTCGTACTATTTTTTAAACCTTGCATGGCCCCGGGGACCCCTTTTTTTATGGAAATAAATTGGAAATGGTTTGATTTAACTTGTAAATATTCTTGGGTAAAAGAAGGTAAAATTATGATTTATATCACCAGTTTTACGATTAACGTTAGACTCGGCAGGGCCGGGGTGCTAGTTGAGTTTTCTTGCTATTTGAGATGATTTTAGCCTCGGTTGGACCGAGCACCTGAGATGACTTTCTACTATTTAGACCCGGTTATGCTCGGGCACCATTGGAAGGGTTTTTGAGATATTTTCCTACTACTTTAGTCCTAGACATGGTCTGGGCATGCATATTCGAGACTGGGTCTCTATCTTGAACCCGGACTTGCTTCCGGATGACATGTTTTGATACTGAGTTTTAGTATGGGGTCAGGGACCTCCATGGACCTTGTCATCCGGGCCTGGGGCTTCAGGCTGCATGTGCCGGAGGAAGGGTATACGGTGGAGTAGAGGTATACGAGCAGTGTCCTTCCATGGAACCTACCTGCTGGGCCGGATCGGCACCGGAGGAGGTAAATACAGAGATACCATTTCACCTGAGATCTTCATGCATCATATCATTCATTGATTGTACGCTCCGGTAGTATGGGATGCCGGAGGGTTTGTTTTGACTTGTTTGTGTTCCTCGGTTGTATGGGCGGCCGGGGGACTGTAGGTAGACTCTTGCTATTTACTTACAGAATTGTTCCCTGTTACGGTTAAGCATGAAATTGGTTAATGCTAGGCTGTTAGTATTTGGATTTGAGATTGATATGATTAGTTGAGTTTGATTCCTGTCTCTGAGCATGCCTATCATTATTCTTTCCCTCTTCCTCTTACACTTGAGGTTACCGGTATACCATCCATTTCTAGAACTTATTATGTATATACTGTTATCATAAGGATCCCAGGTGCGTTGTTTCTTACTTTCACATGTGCCTATGGTGTATATATTCTGCTTGCTGGCCTCACATGTGGTTCTGTTGATTTTCCTCTGGGCTAGTTCCTGTGTATCTTTCGTTGATTTCTGTGACTACTTGCTTCTATTTTGTCTGTTACTAAGCTTTTATCTTATAAGTGCCCAGTTGGCCTATGCTACCTACTGGGTACCTTATGCTTCACATTTGGTGCTCACCCTACCCCATGCATCTTTTGGTGCAGATCCTAGCGTGGGCCATCGTCGTTAGATCGTTGTGATTCGTGCCTGGAGATCTGTTGGGGACTACTTCTGACTGAGGGTGAGCTCTTGGAGATCGGAGCTTAGCTTTAGTTTATCTTTTGCTTTATGTACTCTATTACCATTCAGAGACATCTGTATATATTGTTTTGGATCGTTTGCACTCCATGTATGTAGTTCTGGCTCTATACTATGATACCAGGTCTTGGGGTTTGGTTTAGTTTCCGCATATGTATATACATATTCCTGTTATCTATTCTCTTTATCTTGTTCCCTTACTTTTGCTTAATAAGTTGTTCTTCCGCTTATTTGTTAGATAGTGGCCCATTACTAACTGTTCTGGGCTACGGGGATTGGTTCGCCTACCGGGGGGTTGTAGGTGCCATCATGACTGAGAAATTGGGTCGTGACAGATTGGTATCAGAGCTCTAGGTTCACCGGTGTCATCGGTATAGGAGCCAATGTCTAGTAGAGTCCTACGGATCGGGGCGGAGACGTCCGTACTCAATCTTCGGGAGGCTACAGTGACATTTTAGGAAATTTGACTCTTTCATTGCTTCTGTGTCGTGCGTGGAACCCTTGAAGTTTCTGGAAATCTCATTTGTTCTACTTCATTCTTCCATAGATGGTTCATACGAGATCATCGGCATCAGGCGGAGATGAGCCTCCCACTCCAGCTAGGGGTCGAGGACGCCCTCGAGAAGCGGCACCTGCTAGAGCTGCTAGAGTTGAGATAGAGCCCGAGCAGCATGTGGATCAGGGGGCAGCCCAGGTACCACCAGCTCCAGCGCCCACTTCTGTGCCAGCTCCATCCGCAGCTCAGTCTCCAGATATTCGGGGATTACTATTACAGCTTTTGGGTATGATTGGAGAGCGGCCTTCTGAGGTAGCACAGACATCCGCTCAGGGGGAAGCCCTGGGTGCACAGAGTTCAGGAGCGCAGCCTGCTACTGCGGCTCCTCGTGCGGAGGTCATTCCAGTTGCATCAATTGCACAGCCTCTTGCTCCTCGCCCAGCTATGACAGAGTCAGAGCAGAAGGCGTTGGGTAGGTTTTTGAGGTTAGCACCTCCGAGGTTTGCTGGAACTTTTGGACAGGATCCACATGACTTTATTATTACTTGTGAGGATATGTTTCATCATTTGGGTTTGTTGGAGACTCACGGGGTTGGTTATACTGCCTATCAGTTAGAGGGCCCAGCGAAGTTATGGTGGAGGGCCCAGGTTGCTTGTAGACCACCATCGTCACCTTCTTTGACCTGGTCTGAGTTTTATGAGGCCTTTATGGCCAAGTTCTTGCCTCAGAGTGATCGTGAGCGTCGCAGGGAGCAGTTTACTCACCTTATGTAGGAGTCTACGACTATTTTAGAGTATGAGACCTGATTTCATCAGCTAGCACCGTTTGGAGCTATGATCATTCCTACCGAGGCAGATAGGATTCACAGATTTGTATGGGGTTTGAGGCCAGAGATCAGGCAGCCAGTTGAGATATTGATTGCCGATGGTCGGTCATTTCAGGCTATCGCAGACTATGCCCGTACTGTGGAGGACTTACAGCGACATGATCAGGGGTCCAGAGATAAAAGGCCTCGATATCAGGGTGGCTACAGTGGTTCCAGATATGGTGGTAGAGATTATGGCCAGTGGGGCCGGGGTTATCAGCCACAGCAGCACCAGGGTCAATCCAGTCGACCGGTGCAGGCTTCCCTTCACACTTTCGGTAGTACCCAGTTCGAGCAAGGTCAGAGCAGCCATTAGGGCTATAGCGGTCAGTCTTCGAGAGGTACAGTTTCTGGGGCATCAGGTCGTGGGGGTCATACGGGATATGCTGGTTCATCTCGACCGAGTAGGCCATCAGGGGCTTTTTTTACTTGTGGTGTGATTGGTCATTTTGCTAGAGATTGCCCTCAGCAGGGTACAGTTCAGTTGGCCGAGCCTTTACGAGTAGTTCAGCCTCCGGCTAGAGGGGGTGGTCGTCAGAGTAGAGGTGGTGCTCCGCGCGGCAGAGCAGGTGTAGGGATGGCGATCGGGCAGGTGGAGGTCATCGTCAGTTTTACGCGGTCTCTAGGAGACCAGAGGCAGAGGCCTCAGATGCTGTGATTACAGGTACGATTTCTGTGTGCCATCAGTCTGCTATGGCTTTATTTGATCCTGGATCCACTTGTTCATATGTATCTGCCTACTTTGTGCCTTGTTTGGGGTTGGCTAGTGAGCCATTATCTGTTCCAATTTTTGTTTCGACCCTAGTAGGAGATTCTTTAGTAGTGGATCAGATTGTGAGATCTTGTACGATATCTATTGGTGATTCAGAGACTTGGGGTGATTTGATGATCCTTGATATGCTAGATTTTGATGTGATACTGGGAATGAACTGGTTAGCCCCTCACCATGCGGTTTTGGATTGTTATGCCAAGACCATTACCATAGTTGTGCCCGGTGTCTCCCCGATTGTGTGGAAGGGTTCTGTTAGCCATGCACCGTCTGGGATCATCTCTTGTCTTCGATCTAGGAAGTTGATTTCCCGTGGGTGTTTAGCTTATCTAGCATATGTCCGAGATGATAGTGTTGACCCTACGTCTCCTGAGTCTGTTCCTGTGGTTAGAGACTTCCTTGATGTGTTTCCTACTGACCTGCCAGGCCTTCCACCTGAGAGATATTGATTTTGCTATTGAGTTAGAGCCGGGCACCAGGCCCATTTCTATTTCTCTTTACCGTATGGCTCCGCCTGAGTTGAGGGAGCTTAAGGAGCAGCTCCAGGATCTGTTAGTTAAGGGGTTTATTAGATCGAGTGTGTCACCTTGGGGTGCTCATGTTCTCTTCGTGAAGAAGAAGGATGGGTCGATGCACATGTGTATTGATTATCGGCAATTGAATAGGGTGACAGTGAAGAATAGGTATCCGATGCCGAGGATTGATGACTTATTTGACCAGCTTCAGGGTTCAGTCATGTTTTCAAAGATTGATTTGAGGTCCGGCTACCATCAGTTGAGGATTAGGGAGGAGGACATCCCTAAGACAGCATTCAGGACACGTTATGGCCATTACGAGTTCCTGGTGATGTATTTTGGGTTGACTAATGCCCCCGCAGCCTTTATGAACTTGATGCACAGGGTTCTTGGCCCGTATTTGGACTCATTTGTGATAGTTTTTATAGACGACATCTTGGTATACTCGCGTAGTAGAGATGAGCATGAGCAGCACTTGAGGGTTATACTCCAGACTTTGAGAAATCATCGGCTTTATGCCAAGTTCTCAAAGTGCGAGTTTTGGCTTGAGTCAGTTGCATTCCTAGGGCACGTGGTGTCTAAGGATGGGATTAGGGTTGATCCGGGAAAGATTTCAGCGGTTTGTGAGTGGCCTAGACCTACTACTGTTACTGAGGTTCGCAGTTTTATTGGGTTAGCAGGTTACTACAGATGCTTTGTTCAGGGATTTTCTTCCATAGCAGTACCCTTGACTATGCTGACTAGGAAGGATATCCCATTTCAGTGGTCGGATCAGTACGAGGATAGCTTTCAGAGGCTTAACGCCTTATTGACTTCAGCTCCAGTTTTGACTTTGCCGATTGAGGGTCAGAGCTTCTCCGTTATTATGATGCTTCTGGGGTTGGTCTTGGTTGTGTGTTGATGCAGCAGGGTCGAGTAATAGCATATGCGTCGAGGCAACTGAAGGTTCACGAGCGCAACTACCCCACTCATGACTTAGAGTTGGCAGCGGTAGTTTTCGCGCTCAAGATCTGGAGGCATTACCTATATAGAGTTCACTGTGAGATCTTAACTGATCACCATAGTCTTCAGTATATCACGAGTCAGCGAGAGCTAAACTCGAGGAAGAGGAGATGGGTCGAGCTACTGAAGAACTATGACTTTACTATTCATTATCATCCGGGCAAGGCAAACGTGGTAGCGGATGCCTTGAGCCGGAAGGCAGTGAGTATGGGTAGCCTAGCTTCTCTTTCATTTTCAGAGCGACCGTTGGCCTTGTACATACAGTCCTTGGCTAACCGTTTGGTTAGGCTTGACTTGTCGGATCCTAGAAGAGTTCTCGCCAGTGTTGAGGTTCGTTCTACTTTGATTGATCAGATTCAGAGCCGTCAGTTTGAGGATCAGCAGTTGTGTGACCTTCATGATCAGGTTGTTCAGGGTGAGACCAGTCGGGCTACTCTAAATTCAGATGGGGTTCTGAGGTTTGATAGTCGCCTTTGTGTTCCAAGGATTAGTGATTTGATTCAGTTGATACTTCATGAGGCACATTGTACTAGATACTCCATTCACCCTGGCACAACAAAGATGTATAGAGACTTGAGACAACTTTACTGGTGGAGTGGTATAAAGCGGGATATAGCAGAGTTCGTATCTCGGTGCTTGAACTGTCAGCAGGTTAAGTTCGAGCACATGAGACCTGGTGGTTTGATGCAGCGACTTCCCATTCCTGAGTGGAAGTGGGAAGGGATTACTATGGACTTCATTGGTTGTTTGCCTCGTACTTCTCATAGGTTTGATTCCATATGGGTGATTGTTGATAGGCTGACTAAGTC
The DNA here is from genome assembly GCA_003996215.1 of Jaltomata sinuosa. Lineage (NCBI taxonomy): Eukaryota > Viridiplantae > Streptophyta > Magnoliopsida > Solanales > Solanaceae > Jaltomata > Jaltomata sinuosa. The sequence goes on along the minus strand of QJPP01003348.1, from coordinate 31,730 downwards.
AGCACATTTCTTGCCGGTTCAGACTTCTTATGGTGCAGAGAGGTAAGCTCAGATCTACCTTCGTGAGATTGTTCGGTTGCACGGGGTCCCAGCTTCTATCATTTCAGACCGCGACACTCAGTTCACATCTCAGTTCTGGAGGGCTATTCAGCGAGATTTGGATACAGAGGTTCAGCTTAGTACTTCTTTCCACCCTCAGACAGATGGCCAGTCCGAGAGGACCATTCAGGTCCTGGAGGACATGCTTCGGGCATGTGTTCTTGACTTTGGAGGTTCGTGGGATCAGTTTGTGCCTTTGGCTGAGTTTGCTTATAATAATAGTTTTCATTCGAGCATTGGCATGGTACCTTTTGAGGCCTTGTATGGTAGGCATTGCAGATCGCCGATTGGTTGGTTTGATGGTTCTGAATCTAGGCCACAGAGTACAGATTTGCTTCGAGATTCCTTAGACCGAGTCCGAGTGATTCAGGATAGACTTCGGGCAGCCCAGAGTAGGCAGAAGAGCTACGCTGATCGTAGACTTCGTGCCTTAGAGTTCAGTGTTGGTGATTCAGTATTTTTCCGTGTATCGCCCATGAAAGTTGTGATGAGATTTGGTAGGCGGGGCAAGCTTAGCCCCAGGTACATTGGGCCATTCGAGATTCTCCAGAGGGTTGGTATTGTTTCCTATCAGTTAGCTTTGCCTCCGATGTTTTTATCTATGCACCCAATTTTCCATGTATCGATGTTGCGGCGGTATGTTCCAGATGAGTCTCATGTGTTGCAGTGGGAGACGGTTCAGCTGGATGAGAGTTTAGCCTTTGTTGAGGAGCCGGTAGCTATTTTGGCCAGAGATGTCGGGAGATTGAGGTCTCGGGAGATCCTGGTTGTCAAGGTTCAGTGGAGGCACCGTCCAGTTGAGGAGGCTATCTGGGAGACCGAGAGAGATATGCGGGCTCAGTATCCGCAGTTGTTCAAGCCGTCAGGTACTTCCATGTTCTTGACTTTCGAGGACGAAAGTCTTTTTAGTAGTGGATGATGTAATGACCCTTCCAGTCATTTATGAGTTTTCACCTTTCTTGTACCGTTAGAGCTTGTTTGTAGCGGCTTCAAGTAATTTAAGTCTTGTCGGGACCTGTAGTTCGGTGCCTGGGCCGTTTGTTTGGTCGTATGATAAGTTTTGAAGTCAAGCAAGTCGGCAAAAGTTATCGTAAGTTTCTTTAATAAATTTTCTGAAGTTTGGGTCAAATGTATCAGAGCTTTGCTCACAATATATAAAGATTTAGAAGTCCCCCGACCTACCAAATCGAAGGTCTTCGAGTCTAGTTTCCAACACACAAAACCTCACGTCCAACCAATCTCGGAGTAAAAAGTTATGACTGTTTTACCGCGGACTGTCTGGCAGAAATTGGGTCGCGAACCGGGTCGCGAACCGGGTCGCGAACCGGGTCGGGTCAAAATCGATTTAAAGCCTCAACTTCACGTTTTAAAACGCCATTTCAGTTCTGAAATAGAGAGAAAACATAAGGGAGGATTCCAAGAGAGTTCTTGAGTGATCAAGGTGCGTTTTTGGTGATTTCTATCGCTAAAGTTTGCCCTCGTGCCTAGAAACGCGACCTCTACGCGTGGCAGCCATTTTCCCCTTCGATAAACTATGGTTGGAGCTGGTTTCAAAAGATAGGAATTGGTATTTCTTGGTGTTTATTCAAGCTTTACACTTGGTTTGCTAAGGTAACCATCTCGAGGCTCTTTTATGATCGTTTTTATGAAATTCTACGGACGTTTCGTTAAGTTATGATTCTTTTGGGAAATCTGCCGATTTAAGCTTAATTATGAACTGTCTATAGGTGAGTATAAGCTGCGTATATATAGTGTTTGCGAAGCTTAGGACGTAAGGAACTACGGGCATTCGGATGTTTGTTGGAGGGTATTTTTGTCATTTTGGAGCTTCTTGGAGTAGTTCGAGCTTGGACATTGTCGTCCTAGCAGCTTGTCGTCGTACGACAGGTAGGTTATGGTTTAAACTCCCTAGACTTAGCATATATCGGATAAAATTATACTAGCTGGCATCCTTGGGTTGGATTATTAGGTTGGTACCACAAACCTTGACCGCTTTATTCATGTCCGCCTACTTTTGTTCCTCCGATGCTTGTAGTACTTGCCGATATGTTTTATTTACCCTTGTGGTCCTGTGAGGCCTTGTTGAATCTGGAACATAGAAGGTGGGATATTGGGAATGTCCGCGAGTCCCGGGCATAGAATTATCCTTCTAGGCTGGTTATGCTTGTTGAGTAGCTATGGGCCTGTGCAGGGTTGATAGGTTGATTGTGAGCTGCTGGGCAGCTATTGTGTTTGATCATACCATTTCCATGCATATAAAGAAGTTTTATCCATGTTTTACTACGGTTTTGGCTTGGGGTCTACTCGTACTATTTTTTAAACCTTGCATGGCCCCGGGGACCCCTTTTTTTATGGAAATAAATTGGAAATGGTTTGATTTAACTTGTGAATATTCTTGGGTAAAAGAAGGTAAAATTATGATTTATATCACCAGTTTTACGATTAACGCTAGACTCGGCAGGGCCGGGGTGCTAGTTGAGTTTTCTTGCTACTTGAGATGATTTTAGCCTCGGTTGGACCGAGCACCTGAGATGACTTTCTACTGTTTAGACCCGGTTATGCTCGGGCACCATTGGAAGGGTTTCTGAGATATTTTCCCACTACTTTAGTCCTAGACAGGGTCTGGGCATGCATATTCGAGACTGGGTCTCTATCTTGAACCCGGACTTGCTTCCGGATGACATGTTTTGATACTGAGTTTTAGTATGGGGTCAGGGACCTCCATGGACCTTGTCATCCGGGCCTGGGGCTTCAGGCTGCGTGTGCCAGAGGAAGGGTATACTGTGGAGTAGAGGTATACGGGCAGTGTCCTTCCATGGAACCTACCTGCTGGGCCGGATCGGCATCGGAGGAGGTACATACAGAGATACCATTTCACTTGAGATCTTCATGCATCATATCATTCATTGATTGTACGCTCCGGTAGTATGGGATGTCGGAGGGTTTGTTTTCACTTGTTTGTGTTCCTCGGTTGTATGGGCGGCCGGGGGACTGTAGGTAGACTCTTGCTATTTACTTACAGAATTGTTCCCTGTTACGGTTAAGCATGAAATTGGTTACTGCTAGGCTGTTAGTATTTGGATTTGAGATTGATATGATTAGTTGAGTTTGACTCCTGTCTCCGAGCATGCCTATCATTATTCTTTCCCTCTTCCTCTTACACTTGAGGTTACCGGTATACCGTCCATTTCTAGAACTTATTATGTATATACTGTTATCAGAAGGATCCCAGGTGCGTTGTTTCTTACTTTCACCTGTGCCTATGGTGTATATATTCTGCTTGCTGGCCTCACATGTGGTTCTGTTGATTTCCCTCTGGGCTAGTTCTTGTGTACCCTTTCGTTGATTTCTGTGACTACTTGCTTCTATTCTGTCTGTTACTACGCTTTTATCTTATATGTGCCCAGTCGGCCTATGATACCTACTGGGTACCTTATGCTTCGCATTTGGTGCTCACCCTACCCCATGCATCTTTTGGTGCAGATCCTAGCGTGGGTCATCGCCGTTAAATCGTTGTGATTCGTGCTTGGAGATCTGTTGGGGACTACTTCAGACTGAGGGTGAGCTCTTGGAGATCGGAGCCTAGCTTTAGTTTATCTTTTGCTTTATGTACTTTATTACCATTCAGAGACATCTGTATATATTGTTTTGGATCGTTTGCACTCCATGTATGTAGTTCTGGCTCTATACTATGATACCAGGTCTTGGGGTTTGGTTTAGTTTCCGCACATGTATATACATATTCTTGTTATCTATTCTCTTTATCTTGTTCCCTTACTTTTGCTTAATAAGCTGTTCTTCCGCTTATTTGTTAGATAGTGGCCCATTACTAACTGTTCTGGGCTACGAGGATTGGTTCGCCTACCGGGGGGTTGTAGGTGCCATCATGACCGAGAAATCGGGTCGTGACAAGAAAATTACAGAAAAAACTAGAAAAAAGAAAAGAAAATTGAAAAAAAAAACAAAATGAGTATGAAATAAGATTGTGGTGAAAGAAATTAAAAAATTATATGATTTGAGAAAAAAAATTAAATGAACGAAAAAAAGAGAAAAAAGATAAAGAAAAAAGAGAAAAAAGAAAAGGATAAAAGAAAAAAAAGTAGAGAAATAAAAAGGTGAAGAAATGTTTACCATATCAATTATCATTTTTTATTATATATATAAAAAGAATAAAGAAAAAGCATAAAAGGTGAAAAGTTCTTTTTATTTTTTTATGAACTAATTTATAGTCACATATATATATATATATATATATATATATATATATATATATAATATATATATATATATATATATATATATATATATATTTATTAAAGAGTATTTTAGACCACAAATTTAAAAAAAAAATCTTCCTTTCTTTTATTAACTATGTCAAGTCAAATGATACTACATAAATTAAGAAGGAAGTAAATAAGAATATATTAAGCACGGAGCGCCGCCACACTAGTATATATAGAAGAGTTTCAACTCCTGATTAAGAAGATTTTGAGTCCTATTAATTAGTGGGCATTTGGCCATGGAAATCTTTTACTTTTTTCCGGAGTTGAATTCCGAAAATGGTGTTTGGCCATAAAAATTTGAAAAATAGTTGAATTCCGGTATTTGAAAAATAAGAAAAACTTAGTTTCACTCTTTTCACTCTCACTTCTCTCACAAAAAGTCAAAAACAACTTCAATTTATATTCATGACCAAACACAACTCCAACTCTAACTCTAACTCCAATTTGTATTTGGTTTTCATGGCCAAACGGGCCTTAGTATCCGGAGTCAGATGGAGCACCAATAGGTTTTTCGAATATCAATTTCATTACAATGTAGAAGAGGGGCAAATTCGCTTTGTCATAAGATCCAATTGATGGCATCCTTGTTATCATATATATCGACTTGATTCATCCGATGTCGCCTAGCAATCTAATGGCATCAAATTAATAAGCAAATAGAATGATCTGTTGTGGCAACAGAGACGAGTTCCTATCTTGGTATTGTTACGACCCTGAGAATTGTTCCCCATCTTGTCTATTATGTATTGCCAGCACAATGAGCTAGCTCTCCGATTTACTTGTTGATATATTGTTGAGAAGATGAATCCTCACACTTGATTGCCAATTGCCAATTGTAATATCTCACAAGTGTTTTCATGATAGCTAGCTCTACACGAAATCATGAAGGTATAGTACTATAGAACTTTTTCCTAGCTTTAATCTGAAAATGATACATATGGTGGTGTCGATTTCTCTGCCTTTCGATATAGGTCGTCGATCATCAGGTCAATTGATATTGTGTATGTTTATGAGAGACAGACTGATAAAAAAAAAGACATAATAATAGTACTCCTATTTTTGGTTTTGATCATCAACATAATCTATGATAACTGGTATGGGGAGCTAACTCCTTGGCTAAGCAGAAGTATTTCCCATTTGGAACAACTAATTATTAAATATTCAAGCAAAAAGAGGCATGACCGCGGGGACATAAACGGGGAAGTCATGAATCTCATCAGTCCATGGATTTTTCTCGATAGCAGGATTAATAGTCTTCAGGGCATGCCAAACGACACTGTTGCACTTGAAACCTGATCCGAAACCTATTTGCCATGCTCTGTCACCCTTTTTTATCCTCCCTTTGGCCTCAGAGTAGGCCATTTCGTACCACACTGAGCTACTTGATGTGTTTCCAAACCTGTAAAGCGTCATTCTTGAGGGCTCCATATGCCATTCCGTGAGCTCAAGATTCTTCTCCATCTCATCCAACACTGCTCTTCCTCCGGCATGAATGAAGAAATGCTCAAATGCTAGCTTGAAGTCCGGGATATATGGCTTGATATTCTTCAATTTCAAGATTTTTCTAGCAATTAAGTACCCAAAATATAGAAGTTGCTCGGACATAGGAAGGACCAATGGCCCCAGAGTCGTTATATTGGATTTGAGAGTTTCTCCAGCTATAACCATTAGGCCTTTTGAGAGTGATACGCCAATATTCCCATCTTCATCTTGTTCTTGATATACACTTTTGAAAGCTCTGTCATCTGCTCCTTTATGTGTACGCACAATGTGCATAAGTTTATATTTTGAACGCCCGGAGTCTGAGAAGCGGTTGGACAGGAGAATGGCAGCGGCACCCATACGGAAAAGACAGTTTGTTACAAGCTTTGGTCGATCCTTGCCGAGATAGTAACCAGAACTGATGCTTTCTGTGCTAACCACCAACGCATAGGCCCCGTCTTGCGTCTGTATTACAATTTTAATGTAGTAAAGTTTTAATTTTATCAATTGGTTTTGATTCCTTTACAAAATTGTTTTTCTTTTTACAAGAGATATTTATTTTTACATATGCTTGAAATATGAAAATAATACACAAGAGATCTTTGCAGGGTCATTTTTATCTTTTATTTAAATTACAAAAAGCTATAGATATTGAACCATTTCATCTTCATAAATTTGCTACCCTAATCTATAAATTGTTGTCAAAGCAAGTCAATCAACGCTTGAGATTGCGACTCAGAGTGGTGTGGTACCTCTGGACCTTGCAGGAGTGCTAGTCGTGACAAACTAGACCCAAAAAAGAAGAATAAAAAAATGAGATGCCAGCCTTGACCAAATGGGAGCAGAGGGATGCCAGGAATGGTGACCTGAATAAAAGAAAGTGGTGCTTACTGTGACCAACGAGATCTTCGATTCTCAAGTTTGTGAATAAAAAAAAAAGGTATAGCAATGGAGATAATAATGGGTTGATAGGTTGAATACTCTCCCGCCTAATAGACTGGCCTTTAGAGTTGGCCTCACTTGTTCACCCTTTAACATATGCATATTAATCCGCTAGAGAATCAATAGCATAATCCAAAAACTGATCCTTATATGTGTCAGTTGTTTGGAAACAATTTTTGATATATTGCAAAGGATTTTCAAGAAATGTAATTCTTGATGATTTTTTAAAAAGAATTTGAAAAAGAAGAAAAAAAACCTTATAAGTACTTTTTGAAAGAGTGTTTTCGAAGAAATATTTCATTTACTCACAAAACACTTACTCCCTTATACAAATCTTCAAAAAATATCACAACTACTCTACTCAGCATGTTACGTTTAAATTTATTTTTAATATTTTCAAAAACTCTTTGACAAAGAAATTAAAGAAAAAACAAAAGCATTTGACCAACCTGCAAAATCCGGTTTGCAAGGTCTATAGAAATGAGTCCAGCACTGCAACCCATGCCACTGATATTATAAGTTAGCACATCGACTCCAAGCTTGTAATGGTTGACTATCATGGCGGATAGAGACGGTGTTGGATTATACAGGCCAATGTTCACTATAACTATCCCAATCTCACGAGCCTTCACTCTTGTTTTTGCGAGTAAATCGTCTATGGCTCCGAACATGACTTTTTCTATTTCCTTTCTGGACTCGTTAAACGTCAATAACTTTGCAGGGAGCATTCTGATGCACTCTGGAACAGATGTTTTGTCACTATAACCACTTTTCTCCAAGACTTTCTTCTGTAAAAGTATATCCTCATCGTGGAAAGTTGATGACATTATGTTTAAGAGTTGTTGTTTGCTCATCATATCCGCCTCGTCTGGCTTGTAACATGCAAAATCGACCAAGTAAACGTTTCTTGGACGACCCCTGAAGTAGAGTGCGGCCAAGAAATCAATAAGAATAATTGGCCAATATTTCAGCATGGGAATAATATGGTTCTTCAAGTCTTCGAGAGTAGTAAGGTAAAATACCAAAGCAGAAAGGGCTGGAATGATAAAGAGGTAAGGTGCGTGAGAGATTAAAAAATGGTATCAAAGTTTTAAGTTTTTAACAGAGAAGAAAGTGTATCCAACTTCAGAAGCAATATTTTGTGCCATTGCTATTGAAAGGATGTGGAGGAAAGGAAAATTTGCTGTATTATTTATAAAGTTCTCAAAGGAAACTGTTTCAGCAATAAGGGATAACCGGTACGAGGTTAGTCATTTGTTTTTTGGCTTAAAGTTATTCCAGGATTATAAATATTCACTCTTCCTAACTAGTTCAATGATGTGTCACTTTCAGCCAAACTCTATCCATTTTAATTTATGTGATATAATGTAAATAGGCATGAAGTTTATGAAAAAAATTAATACTACTTTTGAAACTTGTGATCTAAAACATGACATATTTAAAACCTTTTTAAACTTATGGTTATAAAGCTTCTCATTAAGGGTAATATGAGGAGTGTAAGGTTAATTATTTTCACATTTATAAGTGTGTCATTCTTTTTGGTATTGACTGAAAATGAAAGTATGTCACATGACTGGAAGTTGGAACAGGGGAAGTAGCTAAAGTTTATGTTTCTTTTTTTTATTATTTTTTATGTTTATCAATTATGATTTGCAAACCATATAAACTATTTTTTTGTGTTCAATAAAAAATCCGTTTCTTCCGTTGTTCAAAAATTTTCTACTCTGCAACTTTTTTATTCATGTCTGCTGTTTTACAAGATTTATTTTATCATTAAACCTCGCTTTCTTTCAAAAACTGTAGCGTTCGCATGGCTAAAATGTTAGCGTTGGACACATCATATGAGGCTTTGCTTGTTCAATTTAAGTACGTAATCTCCATAAAGTATCTCAATACATATAAAAACATGAAGTTTTGAGTTTCGTGGGAGGGAGGGAAGAATAAGGGTGTCCACTCTAGTCTCTAGCAGGGGCAGCTCTACTCTTAAAAAGAAGAGACAACCGTTTTAGGCCCCCAAATATGAAGGATCTCATATTGTTTTTTAGCAATAATAAATTATAAATTATAAATTATTTTAAAAGTTATATTGAGTGCTATTCATAAAAAAATAAAATTTTCATACAAAAGGAAAGAACTATTAGAAGAAGTTTGATATATTTAAAAATCTATGTCTCAAGAAAGATCTTTATAGCAAAATATATTAAATTTTTTTAAAAGTTTAAGACCTCCGTTCGATTTTGACTTTAGGCCCCTAATATGCTTGAGTCGCCCGTGGTATCTAGCTAGTTGAAACACAAGCTACAAGCAGTGGCAGAACTATATATATAGTTGTTGCTAAGCGTTCAATTGAAATTCATGGACGAAAAATTTTAATGTCAAATAGGGTAAAATGATTTTTTTTAGTTATTTATAAACTGTTGAATTTCATTATATTATATTCTAGTTGTTTTTTTTCAACCCCTTGTATAAACGCCACTGTTTGCAAGCGTAAGATCACCCATTGAATAAAAATTTTTGGAAAAGGGCCTAAATTAACCCTCATTTATTGAAAATGATACAAAAATACATTCATCCATATATTGACTTTATTATACTCCTGATCTCCACGCATCTTTGGGCTCTAAAATGTCTTTCAAGTTAACAGACCACATATTAAAAACAGAAAAGGACCAAAACTACCCATGAATCATAAGAAAATGTCTAAAAATACCTCAATCCACCTTTTTGGCTCACTTATACCTTAAAACTAGGGAAAACTACAGAGAATAGCAAACTTGGGCCCATAATTACGATCCATAACAACACATTAAAAAATTATCATCCACGACAGAATAGCAATATTTTGGTTGGACCTATCCACCATTCCAAATACATTTAGAAGAGTATTAACTCCTTCCTATTATCACTCGCCGCTTTCCTTTTTAATTCAATCTCTCTCTCTCACATCCCCAAAAATCTCGTCATTTACATCCATTACAGATTTCTCCACGATTTAAACTATTGTCTATTTAGATTTCGTGTATTCCACAAATTAAGGTAACCACCATTTTCAGTTGATGCTAGTATTTTATCCATAAATACATTTGAATGTAGTTGTATTTTAATCGAGTTCATCAATTTTTTCTCTATCTATCATTGTTTAATCGATTTATAACTGTTTAGTAGTAAGATTGGCATGCTCTAATGGCGGAAGATACACCAACGAAGAGGGTTACAAGAGGTACACCACATAGCAATAACAATTTTAACGATGCTCCATCTTTAAATTTGGGTATTTCTCAACTAAATATAAATGTATGGTCTGCTGCTGTCGTGGAAAAGCCAGTCCAAGAGTTCAGATCCAAGCACAGGAATGATCCAGTAAAAATGACAGAGATTTTGAAAGAAAGAGCCAAAGACAAAGTCGAAATACATCCACCCCCAGATTCTAAAAAAGACATCAAAGCAGTAAAAAAAAGAAAAGCAAAAGACATTCCATCTGCTAGTAAGAATTTGGGGGGGGAAATTCAAATTGCTTCTGAATCTGAATCCGGCGAAGAAGATATCGAAGAAGAAGGAGAGGTAAGTAATTTGGATTATTTTCAATAGATCACAAATACATATAATTATTACATAAATACACATCTTATACTATGTACATATGTGAAGAAGATTTGTATTTTGTATTTGCCTGGGTGATCTGATATATGTATTTCTCACAGTCAAATACAAATATATTGTATCTTGTTAATGAATGTTGAACAAATAAAAATTAATTATTTTTTTGATTGACTTTGTCTGATACATGTATTTGCACGTTGTAAAATACATATATAAATCTGTTGTATTTATATGTATACAACAACAAAAATATAAATTAGTTATTTTTTTTATTGACTGCTGTGATAGAATGTATTTTCACAGTAAAAATTCAATTCATTTGTATTTTGTATTGATTGTCCTTATATATGTATTTGAAAGTGAAAAATAAAAATACATACATGGTATATGCATATTCAACAAAAGAATGAAAAACATAAAATTCATTTTGGTTGATATTGATTCAAGTTGTATTTTTTGTTGACTGGTTTGATATATGTATTTTCATAGTAAAAAATTCATTTGTATTTGTATTTATTGGCCAGATATATGAATTCGATAAAGTGAAAAATATAAAATAATTTATATGATCTGATATATGCATTTTTTACAAAAAGAATGATCACATAAAATTCATTTTGGCTGATATTGATTCAAGTTGTATTTTTTGTTGACTGATCTGATATATATATTTTCATAGTAAAAAATATAATTCATTTGTATTTGTATTTATTGGCCAGATATATGAATTCGATAAAGTAAAAAATATAAAATAATTTGTATGATCTGGTATATGCATTTTTTACAAAAAAAATAATCACATAAAATTCATTTTGACTGATATTGACTCATTATATATTATTTTCTCATATAGGTTATCCGGAATAAAATATTTATGGTCAGAGCTTTCCCTAGATTTGCACCACACATGGGATGTTACACAAATAATAAGATAATAGAATCTTTGGAGGCTAAGCTAACCACTGACCAGTTTAAGCGTTTTAGTGATCAAACTATATTCGGGGTCTTCACTCGCATGAAGCGGTGTGTTGTTCAGGCACAAATAATTAGATGTGTTATGTTGCTAGAGACAACTGATAGTTCAGCTGATGCCATCTTCATACGTGCAAATGGGACCATACTACATTTCACCCGTCGAGAATTTTGCATAATAACATCTCTGAAATGTGTGCCAAATGAGACAGATTTTGTATTTAACACGAACACACCCAACATGCTAATGGAACAGTATTTTCCTGGAGCAAATTCTATTTCCAAAGAAATATTTTTCTCCAAATTCAACAACAAGGTATGGGGTGAAAACAACGATGATACCCTGAAGTTTGCTATCCTTTATTTCATACATGCATACATATTAGCTGGTGAAAAAGAAAAGTACAATCATACCAAAAGACCATTTCGACTTGGTGGAGAGTGGTCAATATGTGGATTATCACTGGGGGTATGTAGCATTTGATGAACTGGCAAAAAGCATAACTTCAAAGTTGACAACCACGGGACAGTTCTATGAAATACAGGGCATGCCACTTGCTATTCAAGTATGGCTATATGAGTGTTATTCCAATGTTGATCTCGGTATTGCCATGAAGGTTGATGATCAAATTTCACATATGCTCAATTGGGTGACAAACAAGACCGTCCTCGCTTTCAGACCATTATGAAGAGCATGTTCCGCGAAGGAGACTGTGAAGGAGAGGAACAGGGTTTTTTCAAATTCACATATACTTTAATTCATTTCATTCACCCGACTGATTATAATTAATTTTCTCCAGATTATTTTTAAGAATATCGAGCTAACTGTGCGGGAACTTGCCATCCTCCGGATACCATCACAGTATGTTTCAACTATGGTGGAACAACATGTTCAGCAGAGTAACGCACCAGCAGATTCAGATGATGATTTCCAACAACCCCCACCGTCAAGCCTTTCTACAATGGGAAAAGAAAAGGTTGATCCGTCGTTATCACCGGCTAAAAAAAATTTGAAGCACCAGCCATCTATCCTTCCATATTTAAAGAAATCACCTGCAAAATTGGATTCAAAACAGAATTCAACAAGGACATCACTTTCTCGGGCTGCAATATCACCAGTCAGAAAGTCCAGAATCGAAAAATCAATTCCAAAACAACCTGTTTCAGCCTTCAAAAAATATGTCATTAACCAATCAACGAGGCAAAATCCTATTCCCGATCCGCATAATGTGATGTCATCGAGCAGTCCGTTAGATAATGTTGTTTAGAGGAAAGAACTTGAAGATTTTAAAGTTGAGGTGAGTAAAACATAATACCCCAAACATACATGATAAATTATTATTTTTACATTTGATATTAATTTTTTGATTTATTTACACAAAATGACAGGTAAAACAGGAGTTGAAAGACATTCGCACATGGATGGATACAAAATTTCGAGAAGTTTTGAATGCCATTAAACATAATAAAAATGATGAAAAAGTATTTTGAGAAGGCATTGCCAGATTACATAATATGCATTTTCGTATAAATACAACAATGTCAATTGCTTTTTGTTTTTTTTAAATAAACTTTAATGCATTTTTGAAAGGAAAATACCTTATCTTTCAAATTCTAATATGTTTGACCAGACCAAGGGCATTGACAGATCATCACATACACCTTATGGCGATGTGCATAAGTCACCCAAATACAATAGTCCAACGTCATAGGCACTTCAGATCATGATCGGGCAAGCAATATCCATGTTGTAGAGGTAAGCATTTACTCTTGAAGTATATTTTTGAAATACGATTTGTATTTACAGTCATGTTTGCAATCAAAAAATAAATGTATAAAATTATATTTTTTCATTACCTGAAGGACCTTACAGCTGAAATACAAACTCAACATCATCAGTGTGAAATTAATACTGGTGACACGAGCAAAGAAGCACTTAAAGACATGATCTAGTCGGCGAGGCAGAAGGAATCAGCGGTATGAATCAAGCCTTCCAATATTATATGTGTGAACTCATAGATGGTACATGTGGTCAGTAATACATATTTTTTGAATTTTCTAGGACATCAGTATATCTCTCAATGATCCCTTAGCAGCCGAGTTGGTGGATGTGGTGGTTGATCAATTGCATGGAGTACAAAATCAACACATTTCACCTGGAACAATATTATATTATTACAACATTTAATTATATTACGAAATTAATAGCTTGATATATGATAGCTAACTGTATTTACAATTTTGTAGGTGAATGAACATCTGATGAGTTTTGAGACACCACCAAAATCAGTCCCAAATCAAGAGAATGTGATAAACAAAGATGTGTCCAAAACTACCACTGCTGGTACAATCATGAATTCACCTGAGTCTACAACAACCATGGAAGATCAGATTGTGGAAGCAATCCATATTCAAGTAGTATTCACTCCAGAGGTAAAGAGAGGTCTATCAGTTACTGATTCACAATTTTTCATACCAGACAGTCAGCTACCGAACCTCAATACAGAGAGAAGCGTGATTTTACATCCATCAATTATCATTGAGGAACAAACACCCGCATAGGAACAAACACCTCCACCCATTCAGAGAATCAAGCGACCGTCTAAATGGAACATATCTCCGTACATGTCAAAGTTTGAATCTGAAGTTGGTAAGTTCACTTGTATGCCATATTATTACAGTTGTATATATACTTTTTTGATAAAAACATTATGTACTATCCCCTTTACTCAAGGTATTCCTACACATTCATTAACTAATTTTTTTAGAGGTATTTGTATATGACTGCTTCATTTTTTAATTTGCATTTGTATTTTCATCAATTTTAATTGTATTTCAATTCTGTCACACGCTTTAGATTACTCAAAATTGTATTTGTATTTTTTAACTCAAAAAAATTTTGTTTTTTTTTGCAATTTATGTATTTGTATTTATTTTTATACGCTTAATATGAATGTTTGCTTTATACTTATATGAATTTGTATATGAATTATGCCGATTTATTTTTTAATTTGTCATTGTATTTTCATTAATTTTAATTGTATTTAAATTTTGCCACATGCTTTAAATGATCCAAAATTGTATTTGTATTTTTTAACTCAAAAAAATCTTATTTTTTTTCACAGTTTATGTATTTATATTTGTTTTTATACGCTTAATATGCATATTTGCTTTATACTGATATGTATTTTTATTGGATATCAGATCAAATTTATATTGTATTTTTTAGATGTCTTTGTATTTGCTGGCACACCAAAATTATTTCATTTTTTTTATCTTTTAACTGTATTTTAATAAATTTTTGTCACAATATTACATGTCATATTGTGTTATAGGTAGTTCAACGGGAGAACCTTCACAATTTTTGAAAAAGCATCCGTTTGGGTCTAATGTATTTCATGGGTTACAAGACACACTCCTTCTTGATATGTTCACAAATTGGGTGAAAACGGATCTCCTGCAAAGGCATGATAAGAAGTACGTTTTTTAAAATCAAGTATTATTTTTAGGCATCATATTATTTTTAAATTATAATGATAAGTGTCTTTGTTAATTACAGGACAGATAAGCAAGATCGATACAAGAGGCATAAGTCAGTCTTATCGCCACACATGCCCTTTGGTGTTCTTGCAGTTGAAGACAAAAATTGGTTTTACATAATGTCATATCCTTATCAGTCATGGGCAGACTCTGTAAATATGAGAGTTCATTAATAAATAAGGTTGTTTTGCTTAATAAACATAGCTAATTGACGCACATTTATTTGTTTATTTTAGCATATTGATGTTATCCTATACTACTTGCGAAAGAAATGCAAGTATGATCATCAAACCACATACAAATATAACACTGTGAATTATAATTTTATGACCATAATTTTTAGCATATCTGACAAGTATGCTGACCCGGATTACAATGGTGTTGAAATGACTGGTCAAGAATCACAGATTTACGAATATATTAATGGTTATAGGATGCATGCTACTGTACCATGGCACACGGTGGATCATATTTTTATTTTGGTGAATGTTAAGGAGAAACATCACTGGGTGCTCACTGTGGTATCGTTTGATGAACGGTGCATATTTATCTACGATTCGTACAGTTTCGCTGGTCATGACGCTATTGTTCAGCAAGAAGTTGACAAGTTAGCTGAGCTTATACCCACGTACCTTGACAGCACTGATTTTTACACGAAAAAGGGTATTGATCATGACCAACATTCAAAATACAAAGGTCTTGAGAAAATAGACTTTTTCGATGTAACTTACGTGGAGGATTTACAACAACAGCCTACTGGTAGCCTATAAGTTCTCAACAATTGCACATTTTTATTTCTTAAAAAAATACATTCATTGATATTCATATTCAAATTGATTTGATTTGTACAGGGACTGTGATCTGTTTTTGGTAACCTATGTAGAGTACTTGAGTTATGGTCAAGGTATCCCATCAGTCGAGTTTAATCCAGCTTTACTTCGTAAAAGATATGCAGCACTGCTATGGGTCTACGGGGTGCGAAAACTCATGAACAACGCTGAAAGTGACAATGAGGCACCAATGAGGCCAGTCAGACAAGCTCAGGACATCGATAGCAGCAAATACACTCTAGTCGAATAGGATACTGATATGTATTGGTTATGTTAGTGTGGATGCTACTATGTATTGATTAGTTCTATTTTCATTTCTCTATGTTTTTGAAAATTCTGCTTAAGTTAAACTAATTTTGGATCAATTATCACTTTATTTAGAAATTTATAGTTAAAATATTAATTACAGTCTTTGATGAAATACATGCTATCGGGTGAAAGTATATTTTTTATTATTTTATATTTGTATTTGTCTAGTACGACATTTAATGTAATCTCAAATACATTTATTTTTGTATTTAAGAGTAGTCTCAAATAAATTTGGTATAGGACGGCAGAGTTCATACCTTTTAAACTAAAATACGTTTGTATTCAAACATAGACACATTTAAACATAATCACTACAATATACAAACAGTCTCAAATACATATGTATTCAAACACAATTTTTTTAAAGTTGTATTTGGATTTCAACGAACACCTTTGAAATCTATGTTGTAAAATTTTTAAAACAAATTTAAATACATAATTTGTCTATAAATACAAATACATTTTAAAAAAGCTCATTTATATTTATCTAATCCGTAAACAAATAGAACAGACATGTATTTATATTTAAACATATGAAATTATAACAGATATGTATTTGTATTTAATGTACGATATTTAAATGTTATCGTAAAAAATACATTTATTTTTATATTTAAGAGTAATCTCAAATACAGTTGGTATAGCTCGGGAGGCGTTCATACCTTTTGAACTAAAATACGTTTGTATTCAAACACAAACACATTTAAACATAATTACTACAGTATACAAACAATCTCAAATATATATGTATCCAAACACAGATTTTTAAGTTTAACTTTTTTATACTTATTCACAATATTATATATATATATATATATATATATATATATATATATATATATGTTGTATTTGAATTTCAACAAACACATCAGAAATCTGTGTCTTAAAGTTTTTGTAAACAAATTTGAATACACAGTTTGTCTATAAATACAAATACATTTTAAAAGAACTTATTTGTATTTGTTTAATACAAATAAAATAGATATGTATTTGTATTTAAATATATAAAATTATAACAGATATGTATTTGTATTTAATATACGATATTTAAATGTTATCTCAAAAATATTTTTGCTATTGTATTTGTGAGTACTATCAAATACATATTATTCACAAATACATATTGTTCATTTGGTAGTGTTGCTATTCATGCATACACACATATTCTTCATAATACAAATACAAAATACTTGTCTGCTTATTGTACAAACTAAAACAAGCTTATTCAATATAGGAATGCGATTCATTAACAGTAACATATTGACAATTATTCAACAGACTTGTAAAAAAAACTACATATTCATTCATGTTGTCAATTATTCAACAGTAAGGGAGCAGAACAATTCCTAAAACATAAAGAGACAAGGTATTCAAATGTTTAAGATGAAAATAATAGAAGCACATGATATGTTGATCATCTATTCAGCCCGAGGTCCATTCCTACATGAACGTCTATTGTGTCCTTTAAATTCGCAAGTACTACACGAATTTGTGCTCTTCTTCCCAAACAACTTCCTCCCTATTTTTCCACGGTCCTTTTTTGGAGGTCTTCCAGGAGGTCTCTTGAAGATTGGAGGCAGCCACTACATCTTGTTTTATGTCTTCAGGTATGACCCAGTCATCTCTGTCTGGTAAAGGGTGTATTGGGACATCATATATCTTCAACATTGTCTTAGATTTGTACAAATCCAAGAAATATTCGTCTAGCTTAAACGCTTTCTTCTTCGATATAGCCCAAGCATGTGCACAAGATATCCCATCCACCTGAAACCTCACACAAGTACAAGTTTTTTTCTGAAGGCATACTATGAAGTGTCTATCCTCATCATGTACTGTGTGGATATAATCAGTTGTTGGTACAACCTACATTTTTTCACAAAAAATACTGAATACAAATTATACATATTTAATAGATTCACTTATACAGTAAGGAAAACAGATGGACACATATACATATAGACAACTAAATAAAATTTTACCGTCATACGTGTACTTTTTGCCTCATTGTCTTCAAGCATTTTTTGAAATTTACCAGTCAAAGGTGTGAATGTTATGCAGCTTCCTGTTGATTTTCACAATTTTATTTGCCGAATAACAGTCTAACTTTCTCTAGAAAATCATATATCGGAAGCTCTTTTGCGGACAGAAGTGCAATATTTATAGATTCAGCGAGGTTTGATGTCATGCTCAAACCCCTATTAACTGGAGAATATAATCTACTCCACTTTTCGTAACCAGCCAACACCAAATACTCCTTCACTCTGATATCAACATTCTCAACCCTTTCCATCAGCTTGTCAAATTCACTCTTTGTATACGCTTTGGCCATCGTATAAAACACCTCAGACAATGCCTCATGAGATTTTCTGTATCTCTTTTGCACATTATTCCAAATATGTCACATGCATGCAAAATGAGGCACTCTTCCTGCAAACACTCGAGAAACAACCTTTATGATGCTCTCATTCCTATCAGATACAACACACATGTTGTTCCTTTCGTCGTAAGCTTCTTTAATTTGTGTGAAGAACCAAGTCCATGAGGCATCATTTTCTGAGTCAACAACACCATACGCTAGTGGAAAAATATGACCTTGCAGATACAAATACATATAATACATTAACATAATTGTATATAAGATAGATCTCAAAGTTAATACAAAACAGTATCACCTGTTGCATCCATGGTGTTTGCTGCCACAAATGTACCATTATATGTTCCTCTTATATGACTCCCGTCAACTACCACAACCGATCTACAATGTTGAAACCTTTTAATGAAAGCATCGAGTGTGACAAACAAATACAAGAATTCATTTCCAGGAGTTTTTTTCATTTTTATGTGCGAATCAGGGTAAGTAGTCTCCAAGATATACAAGTAACCGGGCAATTTGTTGTATGAGGCAGCTGGTTTCCCCTTATTGATTCTAACCCTCTTTTCTTAGCCCTCCAGCATAACATGTATGTCAAATCAACTCTGAGAGTCAGCTTCATGTCATCCTTGATATCAGTGGCATTGTATTTCCTTTTGTGATTTTTAAAATTTGGTTTAACAATACCTCCAATCAGTTTACTTGTTGCATGTCGCTGACCATAAACCCTATCTTTCAAGGCACAAGTATGATCTGGTCAGAAATCTCTTATTCTGAACATTCTCGATTTGTTAATATCAGAAGCCTTCATTAAAAATTTATACTTCTCTGACACCCACGTGAGTGTATAGTTGCATCATGAATACAATCCCAATCACCAACATGTAACACAAATCAAATACAATTGTACAATTACTTTTAACTAAAAACTTACCAAGTTTTGTTTGACCTATCTGCATAAAATTGAAATCTTTCCCTAATTGCATATTCTTCCATCACAGCCTTTAAGATTTTTTTGGTCCTGTAGACTTGATCTGCTCGAATATCTTTGTGATTAGGATCCGAAATAATCACACGATTCGCCGTAAAATGAAATACATCTACAGGCTCAACACCACCAGCAAGCACTATGTCTCTACCACCAGATGTATTTATCCCTTCCAAGCTATTGAATTCAGAACTTTCACCATTTACAGATGATGAATTCAGTATACTAATTTCGATACTCTTCTCGAACAAGCTAACACACAATGGCAGGTCCTTCATCTCCTTCAATTCCTTCTTTTGCATGACATATACCTTCACACCCATGTTGTTTTGTATTTCCACAGGATGTGAGTAACCATTGATTTTGTATTCAATTTTGATACGCTTGACTCTCAAATAAAGCTCAATTTGAGATACAATTAGTTCATGTAGCTCATTGAATGATGCATAGCTGCTTAACACAACTGCATCAACGGTGTAATCATCGTACATATTGTCATCAGTCGACCTACCAGAATACTTGACAAGGACTGCGATGCTGACCATTTCTGAATCTCAAAAATTCACAATAACTAAATACATATACAGAATGTATTTTACGGTATTCAAAATGAAAATTGAAAAAATACATTTGTTTAACCAATAAGACGTACTCATAGATCCACATATATACATCTGAACTTTGACTTACCAGTTGTCGCGCCCTATTTCGGACTGGCCAAAATATGCTTGCAACATCCGGCTCTTTCTGCCTTTGTTTTGGAAAAGGGTTTAGAGTCGCCACCTAAATTTTAGGAAACTTAGGAAACCATTTTTTATGTAAAACTCTGTTTTTAGTCTGCGAAAACGTTTGAGATTCTGGGTAAGAGTTTTGGTTACTCGAAGGGAAGGTGTTAGGCACCCTTCAGAGCCTATCCGAAGATAGTCCTTAAACTCAATTTAGAAAAAATATTTGGGAAAGTTATTTGCTCATTATTTGCTAAAAAGGTGATAAAAACATGTTTTATTAATTTAAAGAAAAACTCAAAGTATATGACACATGCCACTACAATAGGCAAAAATATAAAATGTACTTATGGTAAAAAGATGAAACATATATACGTACATGTCAAAATATATAAAAGTTTAATAGCAATACTTTTATCGTAATTATAATTAAAGTATGTAGAACTTTATGATTTATAAGAATATATACTTAAAAGCTATGTAAAAAAAATGAAAATATTTATTTATACAAATACTTTTTGTAAAGTAAAAAATATGTAGTTTTTAGAGTTTGGGAAAGTTTATGGCATGTTTAAAAAAGAAAATAAAGATGATGTATGTATATTTAAAATATAAGAAATCATGTGAAAAGTTTATTATTTAAAAGATTTGGATAAGTAAAAAAACATGTAGGAAATAAGTATACCGGTAATAGAGAAAGAATATAAAAGAAAATCATATTTATTTTGTAAATATATTTCATGTAAAAGAACAATTTGAAAACTTGAGTAGAGAACGAGAATTATTTGTTTCGTATAAAGAAGACTTTTATTTGTAAGGTAAAAATGAACATGCATTGAATATGAGAGAAAGTATTATGTACGTAAATGTAATTGTGATACAATAATATATGCATAATTTGAGTAGGAAGATGGGTAAGTAAAATATAAATATATACCTTGTAGTAGATAGCATATGACATATATATACCTTGCGTTTTAAGGCCTTAAAAAATCTGAAAATCTCAAAATATATATATATAGAATATAGCAAAATAATTGTAAAATATTGGGGTTAGAATAAGAGAATACATAAGTTATTAATATATATAAAGAAGGCTTGCCTAAGTTAGATAAAAGCATTCTATAATCTAAGGCCTAAGAATGACTAAAATTTGTTTGAAAATAAATTGAATCGCTAATTAATATTTTTGATTTTTTTGAAAATCTACCGCGAGTTATTTGAAATACGTTTTTCTTGAAACAAAGCCTAAGTTAATTAATCCTAAAAAATCTGCACTATTTACCATTTCTTATTACTATTTTGAAAGTGTTTAACCACTAATTTTAAAGTATTTAAAAAGGGAAACCCGAAACATTTGCCTAAACTAAAAAGTGAAGGAAACTTACTTTCAAAATTTTAAGCTAAATAGAGTAATCCATGAAACTATAAACCGGAGAATAAACGTTAATCAAAATCACAAAAAAATACATATCCAAATAATACAAGGTTAGTCAAACAAATTCAAGTAATAAGAAAAGCATATAGAAAATAAAGGACTAAGTATGTTAAGTTCCTTTGGAGGAACTAATCTCCTAATGAGTGACTCCGAACACCGCGATAGTTCCTAATAGTTGTTCGACCCAAAACATATTTGGGCCGAGATTGAGTTTCAAATGAGAACTCCAACTCTCCCGGGGTGTACATGAAACACAAAAAAATGATAAGGATTAGTAACTTGAATAACAAAATTCACAAAAAATGTAGAGATATGCCCAAGCTAATAATAAAGTGATAAGGAAAACACACATGTTATTCGGCGAATACACAAAGCATATATGAAAGAACGACATGTAACCATATTTTGTTTCATGTTTTAAGCAAACGATCCAATTTATTTGACTAGAGCACAAACGAACTAACATGAGATGATATCCGAAAAGAACTTAGGCAAAACAAACATCTTCAACACTAGTCGATTATTGGAAAACAAAGTACACAACAAATAGCAATATAAAACCTTATTATTATTATTTTTTTTTTATTCACTTTAACTAACTAAGTAGCTATGAACAAATCACCTTAAAAAGTAAGGCGTTATGAACAAATCAACTCAAAAAGTAAGGCAAACACTAGTGACGGGAGAATCAAAAAAGGAACCAACTACTACATTAGCTCATGATAAATTCCTTAAGCTAGTATTCCCGAAATTAAACCCGAGTTAAAAACCAAAATAATGAAAATACGGGCAGCCTTCTTTTTCTAACAATGCACACTAATTTAACCACTTTTCACTAGGATTAAGGTGTTTGAAGAAAGGCTAGATCGCAAGCAAGACCACAATATTTTACAAACGCCGGAAATATAATCATAATATGTATATTCCTATCTTAAACAAACATTTTCGGGACTAAAAAAAATGACAAACCTATTGAAATTTTTACCTTAAGAATTTAAACTTCAAGAAACTCAAACATAGCATACATATGCCTTTTCCGATTTAAACAAAATAAACGTACAGGAAACTAGTCAAAACGAAACCATACTTGATTTAATAGCGAACCTCATGCTTATTTAAACGCCCTTAAGACTCAAATTACTACTTCCATATTTATGTTGTGAAATCAAACAATGATAGTAGACTTCAAACATACGATAAACTTCAAAAAGGTAGCCAATCGCCCTTCAAAACTTAAAGTGCGAAGTTTCCAAAATCCCGTTGAAGTGAGCAACTAGCCTAAAGTGTAACTAACAATTGATGCATTTTTAAGTGTTCAAGCAAAAGGGGGGGGGCAGATTGCTATACTTGAAGTTTTGCCTTTTAAAGACCTCTTCACGCTAAGATGAAGGGCTGCCTGCACCTTGCGAACACACGGACAGACATAAAAAAAATAGTTTAAAACAGCTACGGCAACGTGCAAACATCCCAATAGATATCACGAAAATTCTATAATGGATAGCTAACCATGGTTAAATCTTCAAACCTTATATAAATTAATCCAACTATATCGCAAGCCATGAAATACTTCTCAAACACAATCAGGTATAACCAAACGACCAGAAACTATTTTGGCTCCATATTTTACGCCAAGAATCAGCCAAACAAGAAAAACCAAAACTCACACGATCAATGGATCACAAAACTAAACATAAAGTAATTAGACGGGATAGAATTTACCTTGTGTTGGGCAGCGATTGAGGCCGTCAAGTGTTGAGTTTCAAACTAGCTCTTCCGACTCCGACTCCGGTTATCCGAATAGCAAACGAGACAACAAGAGCGAAACCGACAATGAGTATGAGCCAATAAACAGAGAACAATTTGGTGAACTGTTTGTGATAATTTTCGGATCTCTTTTCTTTCAATCCTTTTCTGTTTTCTTTTTCGTGATTTCTCCCTTTCTCTCTTTTTTTGTCCTCTTTTTTTTCGTCCCTTGATTGAAAACCCAAAGGTTCCTTTTATAGCCAAAGTTTGAAGGCTCAAACGGCTCTTTCCAAGAATTCAAAATTTGAATTCTTGGAAAGCCAAGTTGCAATGGAAATGATGAAATCAGAGAAAGGGAAGATGCTTACCCTTTTTCAGGTTGATTTGAAAGAGAAAGTGACGGGTCGAAGGTGTAGAGCTCGGACCGTCGGGCAACGGTTGCATCCGTCGGGCAGCCGGCGGTGGGGGAGCTTTTTCAGCTCTGTTTCTGAAATGACAAAAAGGGGTGAGAGGATGGCTATAAAGGTGGAGGAGTAGAGGAGAGAAGGGTGAAGACCACCGGATTTTGCCATTATCCGGTGGTCTAGCGGCGGGCGACCTTTTCGAGGTTGTAAATGTCTCTGAAAAGGGGAAGGGACAACGTGAGGTGACGGGAGAGGGTGTTGTCGCCGTTTGCCCGCCGGTACGACGCGAAATCCGGCGGGTCTTTGGTGGGTGAGGCGGCGAGCAAGGGTTTGGGGGGTGGGGTTGTCGGTTGACTGAAGTGAGGTGAGAGGGGTCTGTTTGTTTATGTTGAGAGTGGAGGAGAGCAAAGAATTAGGGTGTGTTTAGTGGGGAATTTGGGCCGGGTCAGGGGTTGGGTAAGGAGTTGGGTAGTGGGTTAGGCGAAATTGGGCTGAAACAATTGGCCCAAAATTGGTAAATGAATTAGTTTGTAGGAAAATTCAATTTTCCCTAATCGTTTTTTCCACTTAATTAATTTAACGGTGCTTTCTTTCATCCCGATTAATTTCAAATACGTATATAGCTGACTTAAACATAATTTTGATACGCGTAATCGCAATCCTCAATCGATAGAACAATATTTAGGAAATGTTATAGCGATACGACAAAATTTCATTTAGAGTTTGAAATAAAAGTTACTATACCAATATCTTGTTAAAAGAATAAATTATAAAATATTTTTGTGGTGATTTTATAAGATGCAATATTTTTTTTAGTTATTATTACAAAAAGTAAAGGAAATCATTTTTTTTTTTTAAAATGATTATTTGTGCCAAAATTTATAAAAAATTAATATAAAAATAAGAAAATCATTTTGGAAAAGTCCTCGGGATTAAGAAGCATATAAAAAATTAATTATGGGAAAAAGGAGGGCCAAAATTGGGTGTCAACAACTTGCCCCTCTTCGAACAAAGATGATGAAAGAGTCTTTGGGCGAAGATGTTGACGTAAAGCCAATTTTGTCTGGACTGGAAAAAATCAAATTTTTGGAAAGGTCGTACCTAGAAAGAGAAAGGTTATTTGTCATTATGAATTCGACCGAACTCTGGTCTCCGAGTTTCCTACATATCTCGGGTTTCACGAGAATCAGGCCAATGTAGTTCAAAAATTTTGAGAGGTCCTCAAAATTTGCCCCAGTGTTGGTTTTATGTCGACACTGGTATTTTTTTGTGGTAAAGGGGAAGATGATTTTGGCACGGATGGAGTGGGTACGGCCATGCTCGAAGTTGAGCTGCCTACGTATCCCTAAGGAAATGGGAATTAGGCCGGTCGTATTTCTGAATAGAGGATTATGGTAAATTTTGAGGCAGTTCTCAAAATTTGCCCCAGTGTACGATTTATGGTTGACACTGGTCTCTTAGTTGAGCTTGGAAAGAGTTTTGTGGAATTGCCGGCAGATCATTTGCTAGATGACAATAACCTTTTTAAGACGGGCGCGCTTTCACAGCCTCCCGATTATAAATGTGGTGCACAACACACCCATAAACGAGACTCCACTAGGCGCATCTCGCATCCCCATAAGATCACGTTGAATTGCTGGATGGAGGTAGTCCCTTTAATATCCTCTAGTGAGAATTCTAGGAGATAAAAAAATGTCTATGCTTGTGAGAGCAGGTGTACTCTGATTTAGAAATATGGACAACTGATTGTAGGAATTGGAGTCGGAGTGCTAGTCTTGAAACTCTGGCTTGTGAGTTTGGTATTCCTCATCAAGCATTGCCTCAATCGCTGCTTAGAGGTAGTTCCACGTTGTAGTGTGTCATCCTGCAAAACAGGTAAAAAGGGGTTACAAAGTACCTGTCGAGGCTCAAAAATGTAAATTAAAATTGTAATGTAAAGAGTAGTGTGTAGATATCCAAACGATTGTTGACGTCTCCATTTTTTGGAGTGGATGTACTGTAGGTGAAATAATCTCGGGAAGTAAAGCCTCCGGCTGGCGGGGCAACGCCGTAAAATAAAGCCTCTCGACTGGCGAGGCAATGCTGTAAAAATAAAGCCTCTCGACTGGCGGGGCAATGATGTAAGATGCTGGGGATGCAAAATCGTGTACTTGCTGGAAAAGAAAGATTATGATGCCTGCTCCGGTTTGTGTGCCGAAGCGTTAATGAAATGGAATCTTGGGTTGTGTACCAAGATCCTAATGCATGCTCCGGTTTGTGTGCCGGAGCTTAATAAAATGGAGTCTTGGGTTGTGTACCAAGATCTCAATGCATGCTCCGGTTTGTGTGCTGGGGCTTAATGAAATAGAGTCTTGGGTTGTGTACCAAGATCTCAATGCATGCTCCGGTTTGTGTGCCGGAGCTTAATGAAATAGAGTCTTGGGTTGTGTACCAAGATCTCAATGCATGCTCTGGTTTGTGTGCCGGAGCTTTGAATGAATACCCGCATTAGAAGGTGGGCGCCTATAAAATGTACCGAATGTAAATACCCGCATTAGAAGGTGGGCGCCTGTAAAATGTACCCGCATTAGAAGGTGGGCGCCTGTAAAATGTACTTGAATGTAAATACCCGCATTAGAAGGTGGGCGCCTGTAAAATGTACTTGAATGTAAATACCCGCATTAGAAGGTGGGCACCTGTAAAATGTACTTGAATGTAAATATCCGCATTAGAGGGTGGGCGTGATTTTAATGCAAAATGAGGATGTTGATGGCATGCATGCTTATGATTGATGGAGTTATGATGATGCTTGCTATGACGCAGCCTCCGATTGGCGGAGTATGTTTTGCTTGCTAATATGCATTTCTCTGATTTGGCAGAGCGTCGCTTGTTTGTTTATGTACAGGCTCCGATCGTCAGGGCGTCATTTTGTTTGCTTATGTACAAACTCCAATCGGCGGAGCGTCGTTTTGTTTGCTTATATACAAGCTCCAATCCGCAGAGCATCGTTTTGTTTGCCTATGTACAAACTCCAATCGGCGGAGCGTCGTTTTGTTTTCCTATGTACAAACTCCAATCGGCGGAGCGTCATTTTGTTTGCCTATGTACAAACTCCAATCGGCGGAGTTTGATGAAGTCAGTCCGCATTCTCCGATCGGCGGAGTTATTTGACGCAATTAGATGGCAATCTCCGATTGGCGGAGTTATTTGGAAAGAGATAAACTATCCTATTTTCCTATGAGAGCTCTCTGTCTTCGATACTTGATCCGGATCTCGTACGCACCTGCAAAAACATAGATGAAAACTCTTTAAGAATTGTAAGAATCGGGATACAGTATTTTAAATATAGAATTGGGGAAGAATATTCGGCTTATGGTGTCGGGATAGCTGAAAGATTTCTCCGATCATGTCCATGAGCTTGACTTGACATCATCCTGTCTTGACTCCTGTTTCCCTGCGCTCAAAGGAAAATTCTTAGTTTTGGGAGGGGTGTTGATTTGTGTCAGCTTGCGGACCCTGGCCTTGCCGCTAGATTTCTACAAAATCTCATCAGCCGCTCGTGATTTCCTATCCCAGAGACTCGGTATGGTGGATCTCTTCAAAACCTCCTTGGTTGCTCGCGACTTCCTATTTCGAAGGCTCGGTAGGTGGAAAGGCAGTGAAATATTTTGAAAATATGTATATATATTTTTAGAAAATAAGTATATTTTGTGTATACTAGGCGCATATATATAGTGATTATTCATCGTTCCTCAGATTATGACATGTTCCGAAATCCAATCGAGTTTTCCCATTTGTCGAGGACGTCCAAGTGTACTCTTCTCGTGGCTCCGGCTTCTGGTGACGCTTTTCTATCTCTCTGTAGATGTTGTGATCACTCTGAAGGTATAAATAAAAGGGGGGAGGTTTATCCTAAGGGTATGACCGAACCTTTAGGGTTGCCTACGTATCCCCGAATGGGAATCAGGTCTGTACGTAGTTCGGGGGATATCAAGGAAGAATTCAAAATATGTAATGCATTGACCGAGCCTGACTCAGGCTGCCTACGTATCCAAATGGAATCAGGTCAGAACGTAGTTCAAGTACATTGGGGATAATGAAAAATATGAAGTGCAATGACCGAGCCTGACTCAGGCTGCCTACGTATCCAAACGGAATCAGGTCAGAACGTAGTTCAAGTACAATATGGAAAATGAAAAATATGGAGGGACCGAATCCGACGAGGATTGCCTACGTATCCCACCGAGGGAAGTCAGGTCAATCGTAGTTCTGAATATATGAAAGATGATGTTTTTGGTTTTTCTAAGGGAAACCGGACCCGATATGGGTTGCCTACGTATCCCGCCGTGGGAAGTCAGGCTAATACGTAGTTCTGTTACATTAGAGAAAAATGCAAAAAGTACAAGGAAACAACAACTAGTCCCTCTGTCTTCAAATGTAGTACTTCTTGATAGCGTCTGAATTGATCGGCTTTGTGCTCACGACGCCATCCATTTCTGCGAGGATTACTGCTCCACCTGAGAGCACTCGGTGAACCATGTAAGGACCTTGCCAGTTTGGCGCAAATTTCCCCTTAGCTTCAATTTGGTGAGGGAATATTTTCTTCAATACTAGTTGCCCTGGTGTGAATCGTCGAGGCTTGACTTTTTTGTTGAACGCTCTGATCATTCTGTTTTGATAGAGTTGGCCGTGACATACTGCATCCAGTCTTTTCTCATCAATGAGCATCAACTGTTCAATCCTGCTACGAACCCATTCCGCGTCTTCCAGACCAACCTCTTGGATGATTCTTAGAGAAGGTATTTCCACTTCAGCGGGTATTACTGCTTCCGAACCGTAGACCAACATGTAGGGGGTTGCACCAGTGGATGTTCTGATGTGGTGCGATAGCCGAGCAAAGCATATGGTAGTTTCTCATGCCATTCTCTGTTACTATCTATTATTTTCCTCAGGATCCTCTTGATATTCTTGTTTGCGGCCTCGACTGCTCCATTCATTTGTGGTCGATATGCTGTGGAGTTCCGGTGGGAGATCTTAAACCTTTCACAAGTCTCTCTCATGAGATCACTATTGAGATTGGTTCCGTTGTCTGTTATGATTGATTCCGGAATTCCAAAACGACAAACTATGTTATTTCGGACGAAATCTGCTACCACCTTCTTAGTTACTGCCTTGTGCGTTGAAGCCTCAACCCATTTTGTGAAATAGTCGATAGCTACCAGGATGAAATGGTGTCCATTTGATGCGGGAGGCTCTATGGGTCCAATTACATCCATGCCCCAAGCAGCAAATGGCCATGGGGACCCCATCACATTGAGCTCGTTTGGCGGAACTCGTATGAAGTCGCCATGAACTTGACACTGATAACACTTTTGTACATATCGGATGCTATCCCTCTCCATAGTCATCCAAAAGTATCCAGCTCTCAAAATCTTCTCTGCCAAAGTGAATCCATTCATGTGGGGTCCACACGTCCCTGCGTGAACTTCCTCTAACAGTCTTGTCGCTTCTGTTGCATCGACACACCTTAGTAATCCCAAATCCGGGGTTCTCCTGTACAGGATTTCGCCGTTAAGGAAGAAATGATTGGCCATTCTCCTTAAAGTCCGCTTCTGCTTGCTGTCGACATTTTCTGGATATTCTCCTGCTTGGAGCAACCTTCTAATATCATGGTACCATGGCTTCCTATCAAACTCTTCATCTACGTGAAAACAGTATGCGTGCTGGTCACGTATCTCCACTTCAATAGGGTCGATGTAATCCTTATTCGGGTGTTGGATCATTGAGGAAAGAGTAGCCAAAGCATCAGCGAACTCGTTTTGAGCCCGGGGGACATGTTTAAACTCAATCTTTGTAAACCTTTTGCTCAGCTCCTTTACACATTCCAGATAAGGAAGGATCTTGACATTCTTGGTGGCCCATTCTCCTTGTACCTGATGAACCAATAGGTCAGAATCACCTATTACCAAAAGCTCTTTGATGTTCATGTCCACAGCCATCCTAAGTCCGAGAATACATGCTTTATATTCTGCCATGTTGTTTATGCAAGGGAATCTAATCTTGGCTGAGATTGGGTAGTGCTGACCCGTTCTTGAAACCAAAACTGCTCCGATTCCGACTCCTTTGAAATTCGATGCCCCATCGAAGAACAATCTCCATCCGTCGTATGACTCTGAGATGTCCTCTCCTGCAAAAAATACTTCTTCATCGGGGAAGTAAGTCATGAGTGGTTCATAATCTTTATCCACCAGATTTTCTGCGAGGTGATCGGCCAAAGCTTGTCCTTTGACGGCCTTCTGTGTCACGTACACAATATCAAACTCACTCAGCAAAATTTGCCACTTTGCTAATTTCCCCGTAGGCATCGGTTTCTGAAAGATGTACTTGAGTGGATCCATTTTTGAGATCAAGTACGTGGTGTATACCGACAGGTAATGCCTCAACTTTTGCGCAATCCAAGTCAAGGCGCAACACGTTCGCTCTAACAAGGTATATCTTGCCTCGTATGGTGTAAACTTCTTGCTCAAGTAGTAAATAGCTTGCTCTTTCTTTCTCGTGTCATCGTGTTGTCCTAACACACATCCAAATGCTCCATCCATGACGGATAGATACAGTAGCAATGGCTTTCCGGGCTCTGGTGGAACCAATACTGGTGGGTTGGACAAGTACTCCTTGATTCTATCAAAAGCTCTTTGGCATTCCTCCGTCCATTCTGTGGCGGCATCCTTCTTCAGTAACTTGAATATGGGTTCACAGATTACTGTTGACTGAGCTATGAAACGACTGATGTAATTGAGTCTTCCCAAGAAGCTCATCACATCCTTCTTGGTCCTTGGGGGAGGTAACTCTTGAATCGCCTTGATTTTTGATGGATCCAATTCTATGCCTTTCCTGCTGACGATAAACCCTAGTAGCTTTCCGGCAGGAACTCCAAATGCGCACTTTGCTGGATTCAATTTCAAATTGTATCTCAGCAACCTCTCAAAGAACTTCTGTAAATCCTGCAGGTGGTCTGAACTCTTCTTGGACTTGATAACGACATCATCCACGTACACTTCAATCTCCTTGTGAATCATATCATGAAAGAGGGTAGTCATGGCCCTCATATAGGTTGCGCCAGCATTTTTGAGTCCAAATGGCATCACCCTATAGCAGTATACTCCCCATGGAGTGATAAATGCCGTTTTCTCTGCATCATCCTCATTCATCAGTACTTGGTGATATCCTGCAAAGCAATCGACAAACGATTGCGACTCATGCTTTGCACAATTATCGATGAGTATGTGAATGTTTGGGAGAGGAAAATTATCCTTGGGACTAGCTTTATTTAGATCCCGATAGTCTACACATATCCTGATTTTCCCGTCCTTTTTTGGCACTGGCACGATGTTGGCCAACCATGTGGGGTAATTAGTAACCCTCACAACATTTGCCTGGATCTGCTTAGTTATCTCCTCCTTGATTCTTAAACTTAAATCAGGCTTGAACTTCCTAGTTTTTTGCTTCACAGGCGGGCAGGAAGGATCAGTCGGAAGCTTGTGTGAGACGATATCAGTGCTTAATCCTGGCATGTCATCGTAGGACCAAGCAAACACATCAACATATTGCTTGATCAATTCAATCAATTCTCGCTTTCTTTCATCTTCCAAGTGTATGCTGACTCGTACTTCTCTCACTATTTCTTCATTTCCCAAATTGACAACCTCGGTTTCATCCATGTTGGGCCTTTTCTGGCTTTCAAGTTGTTCGATCTCCTGAGGCAGATTCTCAGGCATCATGCTTTCATCGTATTCTTCATAGTCCTGCTCATGACTCGTACTTTGCTCAATGGATTCGTTACATGTCATAACCGTTGTATGATGATTTTTACTAATATTAGCGCTGAAAAGTATGAAAGGTGAGTAAAAAATAAATAGTTATTTTAAATTTTAAGAAAAATAAAGACTTTTTATTAAAAAGCAGTCTAGCTTTTCAGAAGAGGCAAGTAGCAAAAATGGCTTAGGCATGATTCAAGCCTCAATTGAT
>QJPP01003347.1:0-46037 GCA_003996215.1 Jaltomata sinuosa | reverse complement strand
CGGCCTCTATATTTTGACAATTCTTTTTATTACTTTTTCAATCTTTTTCACTTCTTTTTATTTTTCTTTTCTTAGGCACACACCCGGACTTTTCATTCTATTCACAACCAACCATCTCCATCCTCTTTTTCTTATCATTCACCTCTGTAGTAGCCACCCTCAACTTAAGCTGATTGCCCTCGTTGAGGTGCACAATGTCCAAGGGCGGACCAGGGCCAAAACAGGGTTTACCTCTATAGTAGCCACCCTCAACTTAGGCTGATTGCCTGCGTTGAGGTGCACAATGTCCAAGGAAGGACCAGGGCCAAAATAGGGATTCAAAAATTAAACGGGAATGGTGACAGGTTATTGAAAGAATAAGGTCAATTATGGCTCAAACAGGGATCAAAGGGATTATTTATATTTGGACGGTCTTTCAGGTTAAGTGGACTGCACACAAAAAGAGCCTGTGATCCTTTCCTAAGCAACCAAACTTCGAACTTAACAAAATAGACCGGGCAAGTTCTAGATGCATGCACAGAGTAAGAATTTATACAATAATCTCACACACTCTTGGCACCAAGAACCTATATCGCTACCAACTATCAAACAACCGCTCGGCTTAAGCATACTCATTCTACTCATAATCACACAATGACATACAAGGATCCAGACAGTCAATTGTTTCAACATAAGCTTAAAACCAGAAAATTTTTACGGGGCCTCGTTTTTAGACAAGAACAACGCATGCTTGCTATAGACACTAAAAAAAAATTTAAAATAACCTAAACATGCCGGTTCTACTAGATAGCACACCGGAGGGAAAAGAAATCGGCAACAAAACCCCTCGGTGGTGACTCACAGGTTTCCCAACACCCTCAACTTAGACTCATGCATTGTCCCCAATGCATATATGCGAAAGCTAAAAACTGTGAGAATAAAGGAATACCTGTGAAGTCGATATGACTTAAATTCCGGAATGATGTTGGAGATCGCCAGGGTCTCCAAAACAAGAGAACTCGATGGAGTGTGGCGTTTCAGCTTTCTCTTTGGGCTCCATCGCTAGTCGCGACAACTTCTTTGCTCTTTCTTTGTAGATTCTCTTGCGGTATTTTCGTTTTCTAGATTTAATTTCACCGCCTTCCTCTACATGTTTACGCTCTCGCACCATACTTCTTACAACAGCTAGAGTCTCGACCAAACTCTTCTCCTCAAGGTGCACATCCGCAGGAGGTTCCTCAATGGCATTGATGACCGCGACCCCCCTCATGTCACTTGGTTGCTTCATCAATTTAGACACATCGAACTTGACCACTTCATTGTTCAATCAAGGTCAGTTCTTTTTTTCTCCATGGTCAACAATGCTCTTTGCCTGTGGCGAGCAACCGGTTCGTCCCAGAGATTATGCGAAAGCTTCGAATCCAATTTCGGCAATCCAAGGATCACAAATCGCCGGCGAACTATAAGCTTACCGAATCTTGCCCAACCACTCAGGAGCAATATCCTCTAGCGGGTCCGCTTACCGACACACTCCGGCCATCATCACTCTCATGGACGTTGGTTTAGGAGCTCCCAAACCGAATTTTTCATACACTGCTAGCGGCATCAAATTGATACTAACACCAAGATCACACATAGCTCTTCTGAAGTTGAGCTTCCCGATAGTACATGGAACAGTGAACGCCCCTGGATCTCCTTTCTTTTCCACTAATGACCTAGAGGAAATAGCGCTGCAGTGATGGAGGTTGTCTTCCGGCTCAAAACTTACCGTCCTCTTCTTTGTAATCAAGTCCTTCATGAACTTGGCATACCCGGGCATTTGTTCCAGCGCTTCCACCAATGGTATGTTTATTGAAATCTGTTTCAGCATGGTCATGAAGTTCAGGAACTTACCATCGTCAGCTTTCTTCTTCAACCGCTGGGGGAAAGGAGGTGGGTGTCGAAACATCATAGTTGGAAGCCTTTCAGCTTCCTTGCGTTTCTCCGCGGGCTTTGGAGTTTCCTCCTCTACCGCCTCTTCATCATCCGCAACATTACCTTGAGTTTGAACTACCGGATGTGATTCTGGTAACGTTCTACCGCTTCTGGTCATGATCGCCATACAACTTGCGTCATTCCTCGGATGAGTGGTGTCGCTCGGCAAGGTACCCGTTTTCCTTGGGTTTAGAGATGCCGAGATGTGACCCACTTGCTGCTCTAGTTGCTTGATCGCGGTTGAGTGTGACTCCACTACTTGACTCAATGTTGATAATTCAGTCCGCATCTCCTTCACCCCAGAGTCAGTCGATTCCACCTTCAATAGCATCTTTGCCATCATGCTCTCTAGCTTGGCTGTCCCTGTCTCAGTGTTGGCTCTGTCCCGGTTACCAGGTGGTACATACAACCCACCTCTATCAGTGTTTGGCCTCCAATTTCCCTGGTCGCGATCTCTGTAACCATCTTTCTCATAGTGGTTGTCTCTCTAGTAGTTCCGACCTTGGTTTCCCTGGCCATTGACCTGGAAACCCCCCAAGTAATTGGCCTCCTCAGTCTCTATACCTTGGGAACCCACAGCTTGTACCTTCTCTATACTTCCTGACGTCAAGTGCCTTGTCAGGAGATCCAACTGCGTTTTCAGGTGCGCCATGTCTTGGTCGCGCTCCTCTTCTTTCCTACGCTGCTCAGCTGACATACCAACTGTATAGGTGCTAGCTGCAACCTCTGAATCTCGTGTGTGCCAAGCCCTGTTGGTCTTGGTGAGCCTGTCCAAAATAGCTGTGGCGTCGGCAAAAGTGCGACCCATAAACGCTCCACCTGCTGCGTTGTCCAATGTTGGCTTGGTAGCCGAATTTAGTGCCCTGTAGAATGTTTGCATCAAGAATTCATTGTTCAGCTGATGGTTGGGGCACTGTGTCAGTTTCTTCTTGAATCGCAACCAAGTCTCGTGCAGTGCTTCGTGCGGTTGCTGCCTAAAGTTGCTGATTTCGTCCCTCAACTGTATCATCCGAGAGGGAGGAAAGAACCTTTCTAGGAAAGCTTCTCTCAACTCTCCCCACGTTGCGATAGAGTCGGGGGTCAATTCTGTCAACCACAACGCTGCCTCATCAGTCAGAGACAACGGAAACAACCTGAGCCTGATCGCTGTCTGACTCACTCCTGGCAGTTCGAACGACTTGCAGATGCCCACGAAATTCATCAAGTGCTGGTTTGGATCGTCACCAGCAACACCGCGGAACACTCCTCTCAAGTTCATCAACTGAATCATCGTGCTAGTGATGTTGAACTTGGCTCCGGGCGGCAGCGGTGGAACAATAATGGCGCCCGTCGCGCCAGCTCCATCTAAATCAAGCTCCTCATCATTCCGTATACCATCATCCTGCAGACCACCAACATTCAAATTTTGTTGGGCCTGCAGTTCTGCAGCGATCCTTGCTGCGTCTAATTGTGCGGCCATATTCCGCCTCAATGTTCTCGCAAGTTCGGGGTCGTAAGGTAAAATTTGTTCCCCCGAACCTCGGGTACTTGGCATGCACAACCTGTTCCCTGTCAAAAAACAAAAACAACAAACAAAAATAAAAGCAGGAAATTAAGACTAAAAGTCAACTAAACACACCAGACTTAATCAAAAAACCGTATTCCCCGGCAACAACGCCACTTTTTGATAACGCTCAAACTACACTTCTAATTAAAGAAGCGTAAGCGATCGTTGTCAAGTAAAGAACCCAAACAAAGGTTGGGGTCGAATCCCACAGAGAATATGGTGAAGATTAAGACTTTAGTGAATTATGTGACTAGTTGTCAATCGTTTCCAATAAATAAAAAGGGGGGTTTTGAAATCAACGTGAACAAAAGCAACAATAATGTAAGAGAATAATCAGTAGGATAGAATGAACTAGGGATGGGTTCACCATGGCATTGTAAGAATGTCGATTCTAGGCTTAACCGGGTTCTTTCTATATGCGTGTCACGATGTGATTGCGTCAATTGTATCGTCTAAACGTCTCTCGACCAAATAAACAAATTTCCTTTTCTATTCTCCCGACCTCGAAAAGATGTGCTTTTTAGCTTTCAATCCTAAAATCAAGTAGCTTAATCCAGTTACGGCATTAATCATTAGACGAGAGTTAGTAGTCTCGAATCCTTGTTGTTAATCAAGTTTTCCCGGTTTTAATCTCTTTACTCAAGCAAATTAAACCTAGGCATGTTCTAATGTTTGCAACCACTAGAAAACGTGACATAAAGTATGATTAACAACGTGACTACATGTAAATTGAACCCTACGCTACCCGGAATCTAAATCGCTACGTTTGCCATGGCTCCCACAACCCTAGTTGCGGGAGTTTTAGTTACTCATGCTCGAAGAAGAAGAGAAAATAATTGTATTCATAATAAAGGGAAGAAAAATCTTACAATATAATAAAACAATCAATCTTCCAATATCCAAGAACAAGAAATACCAAGAACTCACGAACGAATCAAGAACACGAGTTCAATACAAATGACCCGTGTTGTTTTCTCTCAAAAATAACTAAAACGTGTTTTAAACTAATGGGTGAATGATCAATAAAATAAACCTATCATAGGGTATTTATAGGAGTAATAGAAGCCAAATCCAAAATGGGCTAGGAATCCCAAAACGCGGGCAGCCGCTTAACGCCACTGCCTTAACTTGACGGCCAGGCTGACGGACCGTCAAGGCAGTGACGGACCGTCGCCTGGACCGTCACTGTTAACCAGTGGTGCCGCCTCCTTTGCTGCCTCCATGCGACGGTCTCTGTGACGGACCATCACATGTGTGACGGACCGTCACTCAGGCCGTCACTCTTAGGCAGAATCCTCTTTTTCTCGTATTTCCGTCTGTTTCCGTGTTTGTTTCCATTTCCTACAAATACAACATAAAAACATCAAAAACAACAACGGTTGCTTGAAAACGCACGATTGTTCTTAGTAAAAAGGAGTCGAAAGTGACGTAAAATGGTGTCACATCAATGACCGGTTGGATTATCCCCGTTCTAATATGATGCACAAAATAATTAAGAATTCACATGGACATACATTGAAGAACTAGAAGATTATTCAAGTTAAGGAATTTTCTTGTGCTGCTTGTTCCCAAGGTTAATTGGTTATTAGACCATCAACAACAAAAGTTGAGATTGAATCCCCTGCATTTCTGGAACGTATACAAGGTGATATATGTGGGCCCATTCATCCCTCATGTGGACTATTCAAGTATTATATGATTTTGATAGATGCATCTATAAGGTGGTTACATATGTGCTTATTATCAACTCGCAATATGACATTTGCGGGGCTATTGGCCCAAATAATAAGATTAAGAGCATAATTTCCAGATTATGCAATTAAGACAATCCGTCTTGATAATGCCGTTCAGTTCACATCTCAGGTTTTTTTAATGATTATTGTATGGAAACTGGAATAATAATAGAGCATCCTATGGCTCATGTTCATACTCAGAATGGTCTAGATGAATCGCTTATTAAGTAACTCCAATTGATAGCTAGACCATTGCTTATGAAGACCAAACTTCCTCTTTTAGTGTAAGGACATGTCATTCTGCATGCAGCTGCTCTTGTATGCATAAGGCTGATAAGTTATCATAAAAATTCCCCATCACGATTGACTTTTGGTCAGGAGCCAAATATTTTCCATTTTAGAATCTTTGGTTGTGCGGTATATGTTCTAATTGCTCCACCTAAATACACAAAGATGGGTCCCTAAAGAAGGTTAGAAATATATGTCGGTTACGAGTTTCCATCTATTATCTATTAAATATCTGGAATATGAGACTTGTTTACATTCAGATTTGCTGATTGTCACTTTGATGAATCAATTTTCCAATATTAGGGGGAGAAAACAAGAAGCAAGAAGCAAGAAAAAGAAATAGACTGGAGTGCATTATCACTGTCTCATTTGGATCCTCGCACAAATCAGTGTGAATAAGAGGTTCAAAAGACCATTTATTTGTAAAATATATCAAGTTAATTGCCAGATGCATTCACTAACCTTCCAAGGATTACTAAATCTCATATTCCAACTGCAAATACTTCAAGTTGAGTTGATGTCCTGCCAAGATAATCCGTTGTGCAAATGAGTCTAAAACACGCATGAAGTGTGCAGACCTATCGGTTTGAAAGATAAAATTACTCAAAAAAGGAAAAGAACAAATGATAAAGCTAATCAAGGGGATGAAGTTACTCATGAAGAGTCTCACGGCATAATAATTGATAAGACCTCATTAGAAAAATTTCAAATTCCTGAAGAAGATAATAATGAAGAAATATCAATCAGCTATGTTTCCATGAGAAAGAGATGAAATCGAAATAATGTTGATGTAGATAATTCTTTTCCATATAATGTTTCTATTAAAGTTATACAAGAAGATGAGGATCTTGAACTGAAGTCTTTCGATAAATGTAGATGAAGGAGCGACTGGCCAAAATGAAAAGCCATAATTGAAGCAGAATTAGCTTCACTTGAAAAATGTGAAGTGTTTGGACCTATAGTGCGAACACCTGAAGTTGTAAAGCCAGTGGGTACAAATGGATCTTTGTGCAAAAATGTAATGAGAAAAATGAAATCGTTAGATATAAAACACGACTTGTGGCACAATGATTTTTACAAAGACCTGGTGTTGATTATATGGAGATATATTCTCTAATAGTGGATGCAATCACTTTCAGATATCTGATAAGTTTGGCATTGCATGAAAATTTTGATATGCACTTGATAGATATTGTCACACCCTATTTATATGGCTCACTAGATAACAATTTTTTTATGAAGATTTATGAAGGACTCAAAATTCCTGAAGCATACAAAGGCTTTCGAGAAACTTGTTCAATAAAACTTCAGAAATCCTTATACAGATTGAAACAATCAGGAAGAGTGTGTTACAATCGCCTTAGTGAATATTTACTAAAAGAAGGGTACAAAAATGGTCCTATTTGCCTTTTTGTTTTTGTTAGAAGGTCTGGACCTGAATTTGTCATCATAGTTGTTTATTTTGATGATTTGAATATCATTGGATGTCATGACCCGATTTCTCAGTCATGATGGCGCCTACAACTCCCCAGTAGGCGAACCAATCCTCGTAGCCTAGAACGGTTAGTAATGGGCTACTTGAGGCCGCTACAGAAAAGCTCTAACAGTACAATGAATGTGAAAATGCAAAGATGACCAGAAGGGTCATCACATTGGAACTCCTGAATAACTTTCAAAGGCAGCAAAATATTTGAAGAAAGCGTTTGAAATGAAAGATCTTGGGCAGACAAAATTTTGTCTTGGCCTACAAATTGAGCATTTAAAGAATGAAATATTTGTCCATCAGTCTACATACACTGAAAAGATACTAAAGAGGTTTTGCATGAATATGACACATCCATTGAGCACTCCGATGATTGTGAGATCACTTGATATCAATAAAGATCCATTCCGACCTCAAGTGGAAGATGAAGAACTCCTTGATGATGAAACTCCATATCTTAGTGCAATTGGGTCACTAATGTATCTTTCTAATAATACAAGACCATATATAGCTTTTGCAGTGAGCTTACTATCAAGATTCAGTTGCTCACAAACAAAAAGATACTGAAACGGTGTTAAGCATATTTTCAAATACCTCCGAGGGACTATTGATATGAGATTACTTTATTCTAATGATTTCAATTCACAAATGATTGGTTATGCAGATGCAAGTTTTTTTTGATCCACATAAAGCTCGATCTCAACAGGCTATCCATTTACCTATGGAGATACAACTATATCATGGCATTCAACAAAACAAACTCTAGTTGCTACATCTTCTAATCATGTTGAGATAATAGTCATTCATGAAGCCAACCAGAGTAGGGGTGGGCATGGTATGATATGGTACGATATTTGAAACTTCGGTATGCTAACTTTGATATTCAGTTTTTAAAACTATTATACCATTACCATACTAAATTAATTCGGTATGGTTCGGTATGTTAAAGTTCGGTTTTAGTATTTGGCAGTATGGTATATCGATAATCATAGTTTGTTCAACTTTGACTAATATATACTCGTGTAATAGAGTATTATGACTTTGACTTTTCAAAAAAAGATCTCAATTGTATCATACTAACATATTACACATGTAAACATATATTCAAAGAAAGTACAAACAACTCCTTTTATTAATCAATTACATTTAAAAGACATTTCAATCAAAATATAGTAGTAAAAGTTCCAACTTCTAAATATTTAATTTATACTAATACTAGGTTATATATTTGTTATTATTTAAATAATATATATATGTTATTTATGTAATTATATACTTCGATATGGTATTTGGTATTTCGGTATGTGATTTTTAAATACAAAATACCGTACCGAATACTAAAAAAATTTAAAATGCATACCATATACCATACCAAATACCTTAATACCAATACCACGATATCAAAAAATTTGGTATGGTATGGTACTTCGGTGTATACCATACCATGCCTACCCTAGCCGAGAGTGTGTATGGTTGAGATCAATGACTCAACATGTATTGCAATTATGTGGTCTTTCATTAAAAATAAAAATTCCAACGATATTGTATGAAGATAATACTGCATGTATATCTCAATTGAAAGGAGGATACATCAAAGGAGACCAAACAAAACACATCTCACCGAAATTCTTTTTCACACATGATCTTCAACAGAATGGTGAGATAGATATTCAGCAGATCCATTCCAGTGATATTCTTGAGGATTTATTTGTTAAAGCATTGCCAACATTGATATTTGAGAAGCTGAGATATAAGATTAGAATGCGTCCTGCACTCTTTTTTCCTTAACCAAGGTTTTGTCCCAATTGAATTTTCTTGATAAGGTTTTTAATGAGGCAACACTCAAGGTTTATTAAAAATGTGTGTACTCTTTTTCCTTCACTAGAGATTTTTTTCCCACAGATTTTTTTAGTAAGGTTTTAAGGAGGCACATTATCTATGAACATCCAAGGAGAGTGTTATGAATACAATGAATAGTGAATTGTCCATTTACTCACCATACATGAATTTTCCACATTCATATGTATCTACAAAGATGTAACGTTATTCATTCTTGTATTTTGAGGATGTATTATTATAATATAAATAGAGCTCTTTTGGCTCATGAATTACTCACTCAAATAAGAAGAAAAAGAATTCTCTCCTCTTTTCTATCCACTCCTCATTTTTATATTTATTGTTCAATATATATTGTTGAATATTGTTCTATGGTAACACTCAAATATACTCTCCAAAGTGGAAGTATCGGCGATCGTTAAGAAAAACAAATTTATATTACCCGAAAGGTGTCAGGGTCGATCTCACAGGGAATTTAGAGCTTAGCCTAGGTAATTGTAAAATAGAATTCACACGAGAGTAGATTGCTCAACAATAATGTAAAAAGGGGGGAATCAGGAATCTGTCACAATTCGAATTCCAAACAAAACAATAAGTAAAAAAAATTCAAGGTGTAAACAATAGAGAGAGGATGACTAGGGATGTGCTTTCGATGGGACTCAAATACGGGTCAAGGTACTTGCTCAATTGCATAAATTCCTACTAAATGATATAGGTAGCATTGGTTTTAGGCATGTTTGTTAATCTTTCGATCAAACAAATATATTTCCAATAGTTTTTATTCAAACACCATTGTTTAGGCAAATAACCAACCAACAAATGCTTGGGGAAGTCACACTATTTCTAGCTTAGACCCTTAAATGGGTGTTTCCAGCGATTTGAGTTATTTATAGCCTCAATCTAGGTGGAATCCCAAGTACCACTAGCAATTTAACTTTCAAATTATAAACTTCTTTCTCAAGCAAGAATATAACCAAGGAAGGTAAATCAATGTTTGCAACCATCAATTTTATTGTCAAAACATAGTGAAATTACTAGGCTCATATCATATTAGAAATTATAAACACAAATAAGCAAGACCCATACCCTTTTATCAAGTACCCATCGTCTACACATCCCTAGACAAGTAAACTTAGCCACTCATGCTAAAGGAAAAATAAAGTATACCCATAGGAAAATTCAATTTCCTTTTATTAATTGTAGCAAGAATTCAATATCCAAGCTCAAATTTGTAAGCACAAGGTTGAAGATTGGGAGAAAGGATTGAAACCCTCTTTTTTGCCTTGGGAGAGAAATTTGCTTCAAAGATGTTAAAAACTTATCCAAAACTATTCAAAACTAGCTAAAATAACGCCGGAAATGGGTTTAGGAACATTCCCAAAATATCATACAAAATTAGATAAAAATGCCCTTCGAGGTCTGTGCAACGCGACATGCGGTTCACACGTCATGAAGTGCACATCACACAACACTCTTCAGCGATCCAGTGACTTGAGCTAACTTGGGAGCTTCATGCAAAGTGGGGTGTGGTTTGCACTAGGCAATGTGCGTGTCGCATAACGACCGCACCCCTTAACAGATCCTTCAGCAACTTTGGAGCCTTGTGCGGTGAGGGGTGCGGACTATAACTCATGTTATGCGTATCGCATGAGGTCCGCACCTCTCGGCAGAATCTCTATTTTGTTCAATACTTCACACTTTAACTCTTTTTTAGCTCTTTTGGGGTCCAATTCATTATTTTCCATCTTGGAACAGAAGTACCTGCATTCATGTCAATAAAATTCATAAGAACCTCTAAATCTTAACAAAACATAGCAATAATTCATGAATAAAGACTAAATGAGTTGGTAGATTACCGTCTCATCAAACTCCCAAACTTGAACTATTGCTTGTACTCAAGCAAGATACTCACAAGGTAAGGAATGAATTATGCTCTAAAACTCAATCAAGGCACCAAAGACTACTCTATTCTAAAAACTAAGAAAATGATAAACAAAAAGACTTAAACAAAAGACTCAACTATTATGCTCATCTCAATTTGACCACCACATCATCAAGGCAATTGATCATTGTAATTTTTTTTCAAAAGGACCTCATTTCTCATTCAAAATCAAGAGAATTTTGTCATTCAAAACAAGATACCAAGCTTCTCAAGTCATTGGAATAGACCATCAAGGTTTTCCTCGAGATTCACCACACAACTTATCTCATTCATTCCTCTCAATTGAAATAGAGACTTCATGTTTCAATTCGAGTGCATGATGCACTCACCACAAGAGAGAATTCCACTCACAAACATGCAATTCACAAAACAAAGGGATTATAAGAGAACCAAGAAGACTCTCACTCTCTCAAGGAAGTTCGAGTGCACATGTGTCAAACCATAGGCTTGCCCTTTTTGTAAATCGCCACAATGTAGGGTGATCGAGCTCAGAATTACTAAGGACTTGTGGGTTACGATTTTGGATAGGGCTAAGGTGAGGATTTCATTTGTCTCAATTGACTAAACCACCTCCCTAATGCTTTTTCTCATTATTTTGAACACCGCTCACATTTTTGAATTTTTGACTTCTCCTTATTTCTCCCTCACACATCCCAAGCTTTTCCCTTTTAGTTTTGATCATTCCACTTCCTTATAACACCTTTGCTTTGGTAGCACCAAAATTTTCTTTTCCGTTTGCTCATTGAATTGACTTTTTGGATCAATTTTTTTATTCAACACAAGGTGCTACCTTGCACTTTGAAGTGCCTCTTTTTTCTTTTCCTCATTGGTCACATACACCCCCAAACTTAGGCATTTGCCTATGTGGTCTTTTCATTTCCTCCCAAACTTAGGATTTTTGTAATGACCCTTCCGGTTATTTACACGTTTTCGCCTTTCTTGTACCATTAGAGCTTACTTGTAGCGGCCCAAGTCATTTATGGCTTGTCGGGACCGGTAATTCGGTGCCCGGGCCGTTTGTTTGGTCTTTATGGCCGTTCCTCATTTTAGAGCTTCAACTTTGGAAATCGTTTACTTCCGACAATATTCTTGGAAATATCAAAGAATTAAACCAAGGTTCTAGGTCAAAGGAATTCCTTACTCGAAAGTTCGAGTTAAAGAAATGCCTCGTGTAACACCTCGCCCATTTGGAAGGTTTAAAGTAATCCGTTCCTTTGGGGTAAGACTAATAGAGTATAATATACTAAGAAGGATGTGTTATGAGGTATTATAATCGCAAAATGGTCGTATGATGAGTTTTGAAGTCAAGCAAGTTGCGAAACAAACGTCGGAAAAAGTTATTGTAAATTCCTTTAAGGAATTCTCTTCAAATTTGGGTTAAATGTCTTGGGGTGTTTCTCCCTATCTATAAAGAGTTAATGGTCCCCCAATATACCAAATCGAAGGTCTACGAGTCTAGTTTCCAACGCACTAAACTGTCTGTCCGTATGACTTCA
The DNA here is from genome assembly GCA_003996215.1 of Jaltomata sinuosa. NCBI lineage: Eukaryota > Viridiplantae > Streptophyta > Magnoliopsida > Solanales > Solanaceae > Jaltomata > Jaltomata sinuosa. The sequence continues at coordinate 33,760 of QJPP01003347.1, read as the reverse complement.
GAATAGAGAGATATTCACATTTTTGTAAGACCGCACAAGCAGACACGTCAAGGTGGGGCCCTCATCCTAAGTCGGTTTTGCTTTATAAAAGGTGTTCCAGCTTCGTTTTAATTCATAAAAATCACCCAAAAGCTTCAGAAAATCAGAGGGAGAGTCCATAAATAATCCATGTACTTTGATCCTTTCAATTCGAAAGTTTAACGGAAGTTGCTCTACGTCGCGAGCTCGTCATTTTGGTATAGTTTTCCAAGTCGATTTCATGGCGTATCTTCGTGGGTGTTGATGCAGCGAGCCAGCAGGTGTTTTCTGAGTATTTGACAGTAGCTATGGAGTTATTTTGGTGAGGTACGTATCCCGTATACTTATCTATTTGTTGGATCAAGATTTTAAGCTTCTAGTTATGAAAAGTTGTTGTTGCCGATATCTTGTAGTAGTTTCTTGTTGATTTTGGATCTGTTTGTTGTTCTTGCAAGTAGGCAGGTTGTTAATCTTGGGATACTGAATATTTTTGTCAAGGAAATCTCTCCCCTACGACCCTCCTTCGTTATTATATGTTCTAGTATTATTTTATGGATTTCTGAGCCACGAAGTGGTATTTTGGATTTGTGGCTTTGGACAGCCCCTTTATCTTGTTATGTTTGGTTATTGTTGTGGTGTTCTAGTTGTGGTAAGGTGCTGGATGGATTGGGAAATTGTTCCATTCTTTTTGGGATCGCATACGATAGTGATTGGATTAGACAAACGTGAAGTATGCCTTGAAATAGTGCCTCGGGAGCTCGTCGCTCCTTGGAGATGTGGTTAACGTATTGTTGTTGGATTTAGCTGCCATTTGTTATTGTTGTTGGACTCATTTTTATGCTTTGGAGTTGGCTGGTCGCGAGTGTTACATTAACACCTTATCAATTGGCTATGGCTCGTTCTTGCAGCTTCGTCGATTCTAGCAATTGTTCCATTACCTTGATTGGTCAGCCTTCATAGAGACGTCTTTGGGGCTTCAGTTAAAAGTATTCTTTTGTGATTTGGAGCTTCCTGGAGCAGTTCGAGTCTGGACGACGCCATTCCCGCAGCTAGTCATCGGATGACAGGTAGGTTATGGTTTTCCCCTATATAGACTCTGCGTATATAGGCTATAACTGCATTAATTAGCATCCTTGGATGGGTTGTTATAGGTTGGTACCCCAGACCTTGTCCGCCTTTCGTCCGTCTATTTCATATGTTATTTGTAGTATTCGCGTAGTAATGTATATTACCTTTGTGGTCCTGTGTGGCCTTGTATTGACTCTGGAACATAGATGGTGGGCTATTTGGGAATGTCCGCGAGTCCCGGACATAGAGATTATCCTTTTAGGCTGGTTATGTCTGCTGAGTAGCTATTGGGCATGTGCAGAGCTGATAGGAATTGTTGTGAGCCGTTGGGCTACTTTTATATTTGTGTGCGAGCATATCATCCATGAAAAAGATTTTCCCCTGCATGTTTTACTACAGTTTTGGTTGTGAGCCACTACTGACAGTTTTCCTAAATTTGCATGGCCCTGGGGGCCCATTTTTGGTACTGTTGTTGATAAAAAAGGGGATTTTTGGATGTTTTTGCACTGATTTTATTACTGGTACTAGTCTCTGCGGGGCAGAGCACCAGACTTGATTTTATTACTACTACTAGTCTCTGCGGGGCGGAGCACCAGACTTGATTTACTACAGTTTTAGACCCGGTTACGTCCGGGCACCCTTGGAGGGGTTTTTGAGGCATTTTCTACTACTTTAGTCCTGGACGGGGTCTGGGCATGCATACTTGAGACTGAGTCTCTATCTTGATCCCGAACTTGCTTCCTGATGACATGTCTTGATACTGAGTTTTAGTATGGGGTCGGGGACCTCCATGGACCTTGCCACTCCGGGCCTGGGGCTTCCGGCTGCGTGCGCCGGATGGAAGGGTATACGATGTAGTAGAGGTATACAGGCTGAGTCCTTCCATGGAACCTGCCTGCTGGGCCCGATTGGCACCGGAGGAGGTATATACAGAGGTTCTATTTCATATCATATCATATTATGCATTGGAATCCACCCTTGTTTGCTGTGTGTTCAGTGTGCGCTCCGATAGTATGGGATGCCGGAGGGTTTGCTTTCACTTGATTGTGTTCCTCGATTGTATGGTCGGCCGTTGGGACTGTAGGTAGACTATATTTACTCCTGTCTTTATTTAGAGCTTGTCTTGGCACCCGGTTCTTGAAAGATTAGTGATGGCTAGCCTGTTGAGGCTTTGGTTGTGGGATTTTTGATTATTGAGAGGGCTTTGGAGTCCTATCTTATTGAGACACTTTTGTGTGGCCTTCTGAGCAGAGTGTGAGACTCTGGTTCTATTCTTGTGGGAAGCTGAGTGGTATCTCTCGGTAATTGTGGCCTAGTTATTTCATCCTAGGGTTGTACTTGTGAGGTGATTCCCTGGTTATGCTATCATATGATTGGATTGGTGTTATGATTTCCTTATACTGGTTGATTCCATTTTGAGTATGTTAGACTACTCTCTGTCTTTTCCTTCAACTTGAGGTTACCGGTATACCGCTATTTTCTCAACTCTCTCTCTACTTACTTATATTGTTGTGCAAGGACTCCAGGTGCGTTCTCCTTTCCTTCACCTGTGATTCTGTGTAATTGTATCTCTGTGCTAGCATGTGTTACTTGAAGCTCGTGGTTATGGATGATCTGTGCTAGCTCCTTGTCCCTTTCTTATTGCCTCAGTGACTGCTTTCTTGCTATTTGTTACTTATTGCTTTTATATCTTATATGCGCTCAGTCGGCCTATGATACCTACTGAGTACCCGTGGTTTTGGTGCTCATACTACACTTCTGCACTTTTTTTTGCATATATTAGTTGAGCTTTCACCGTTGATCACGTTGGAGACTCGTGCAACTTTTGGATCTTTGAGACTAGGGTGAGCGCCTGACGGTCGGGGCTTGTCTACATTTGATCTGTTGTACTGTTGCTCCTTGTACTTTCGGAGGCAATTTATGTTGTATTTTGTTATTACTAGCACTTGTATCCTATTAGAAGCTTCTGTACTATTGATACCAAGTCATGGGGTTGGTGTAGTTTCCTTTATGTATTTATATTCGAGTTTTGCTTTCGCTTATTTCTGCTTGCTGGTGCGTTTTGGTTAGGTAGTAGCCCATTACTAACCGTTCTGGGCTAAGGGAATTGGTTCGCCTACTGGGGGATTGTAGGTGCCTTCATGACCTGAGAAATTGGGTCGTGACACTTTTAGCCTAAATTTTTCTTCCAAGCGATTAGGGAGGATGAGGTGACCAGATAGATGTTCCAAAAAGGTTAATGTGTCAAGAAAGGTGCCAAAGAACGGTTACAATCTCAAAGGGGTTCACTAGGATTGATGTTGAGGGAAGGCATTTGGGTAAAGTGACTATCAAAAAGGGCCAAAAATCATTTTCCAAGCTCGGTCACACCTAGAATTTTGCCTTTAATCACATTCAGGGCAAGTTCTAGACAATACGCATGCACAAGAATCAAGATAAAGCCTCGCCATAAAGGCATCATGCCACAAGACTTTTTTCATTAGTCTCAAGATCAATTGGGATAAATGACTTTTGACAAGCTATTTCGAGTTCATTACACATTCATTTGTGAATCGATCAAGCCAAAATGAGAGGGTGCAAATCATGGTAAGAGAATACTTTCCTCAAAATTTCATTTTCCCTCTTTCCTTTCTTTTTCAAAAATGTCTTACCAATATTTTTTTTTTGGTGGGTCCATTTTGAGACAAGCACACTACAGACTCAAATTAAAACTAAACTTGGCATTTTTCCTTAAGAAAGTCACCTCTAAATCTATTATTGGGAAACACCAACCCGGTTCGACACAAAAACAAAAGAAGAAAAAAGAAAAAAAAAGAAAAATTTTTGCTCCTTAGAAAAGAACTGTGGTATTAAGAAAACCCTCGGAGTTTATTGCTAAACTACTATTAACAAGGCGATTAACACACTTAAAGCACCCCAAACACAAATGGAGCAATGTCCTCAATGACATTATATATAGGGAAAGATAGTACTCCTTGGGATCACTGTGCGAAACACACTAAGGTGGGTGCGACCACACATCCATCGCACAAACAAATGTAGTATTAGAACCAGGGGTCTGCTTGTTGCTTGTGTGAAAAACATGCGATGCGCATATTAAGGTATGCGAATCTCCCCATCAATCACATGGTGGCTTGAAATTCCAAGTGAAACTGCTAGTTCTCTGTTATGTAGTGTAAAACTAGTGTGCTACTAGTACATTTGATCATGCAACTGCACACCAGTTGCATGCTGAAGTGCCCAACTTCACAGTGTTCTATTTTGACCATGCGACAAGTTGTGTGATACGCACTTTCTGATATGCGATCTCATGGTGCGGCGCATGTCATGCTCGTAGCTCTAACCTCCTTAGCTTGGTTCCTAACTACAAAGACAACAAAAACAACACACAAAAGAATACCAAAAAGAAAAAATACAAAAAGTAAAAATCAAGATGCTTGGGTTGCCTCCCAAGAAGCGCTTGGTTTAACGTCACAGCTCGACAATAGTACCTCTCATTCAAGGCTCATTGAGGTAAATGGCTTCTAGGATTGCGATTTCCTCCTGGATGCACAAGTACTTCTTCACTCGCTGCCCATTCACCTTGAAACACCATTCTCATCTTTGAGCTCTATTGCACCATTTGTAAATACTTTACGCACTTTGAAAGGGTCAGACCATTTGGACTTCAACTTCCTCGAAAAGAGTCGGAGTCTAGAGTTGAACAAAAGGACCCAATCTCTAGGGAAGAACTCTCGCTTCAGGATTTGTTGATCGTAATAGTGCTTCATGCGTGCTTTATAAATTGGTGCACTCTCATATGCCCTCAAGTGGAACTCGTCCAACTCGTTGAAGCCCTCAACTCTAGCATGGGCAGCCTTTTCCCAATCTAAGTTCAGCCTCTTCAAAGCCCACATGGATTTATGCTCGAGTTCTATCGGGAGATGGAAAGCTTTGCCAAAGACCATTTGATAAGGAGACATACCAATTGAGGTCTTGTATGCAGTTCTATAAGCCCATAGGGCGTCATCTAATTTTCGGGCCCAATCTATTTGATGGACGTTTACCGATTTTGTCATAATAGACTTGATCTCCCTATTGGATACATCAACTTATCCGCTAGTTTGTGGGTGGTAAAGGGTAGCGACTTTATGTTTGACTCCATAATTTTCAATGCGGGTGTTGAACAACTTGTTGCAAAAGTTCCCCCATCACTAATGACGGCTCGGGGAGTGCCAAATCGTGCAAATATGTGCTTTTTTAGTAAAGCGGTGACACTTTTGCCTTCATTATTAGGAAATGCCAGTGCTTCCACCCACTTTGAGACACAGTCCACAGCCACAAGGATGAAAGTGTTTCCATATGAACTTACAAATGGGCTCATGAAATCAATCCCCAACACGTTAAACAATTCTACTTCAAGAATTAGAGTCAATGGAAGCTCGTGACACCGAGACACGCCCCCTTCACATTGAAATTTATCATATGCCTTCACCATATCATGGGCATCTTTGGGAGTCAGCCAATAAAATCCACATTGCAATACTTTTGAAGCCGTGCACATACCCCCATGGTAGCCACCAATAGGTGAGGAGTGGCATACCTCAAGAATAGGCATCATTTCAATTTCAGAGATACACTTTCGAATTATTCCGTTGGCACAAATCTTAAATAGGTAAGATTCATCCCAATAGTACTTTCGAACATCATGTAAGAACTTCTTTTTTTGATGTTCATTTAGCCCATCCAGAAGCAAATCGTTTGCTAAAAAGTTAGCGAAATCAGTGAACCACGGGATAAGATCATGTGAAGCAGCCAAAATGCGCTCATCGAAGAATGAGTCATTTATCTTAAGTTCCCCTACGGGCCTCCTCTCTTCTTCTAGTCTTGATAAATGGTCAGCCACTTGATTCTCACAGCCCCTCCGATCTTTTACTTCAAAATTGAATTCTTGGAGGAGTAATACCCATCGAATTAGTTGAGGCTTTGCATCCTACTTAGTCATCAAGTACCTTAGTGTTGCATGATCAGTGTGCACCACAACTTTGGTTCCCAAAAGATATGCCCAAAAAATTTTAAAAGCAAAGACCATGGCTAACAACTCTTGTTCAGTCATGGTGTAATTTGTTTGAGCGGTATTCAATGTTTTGCTCGTATAGTAGATTGGGTGGAAGATTTTCGATATTCGTTGACCAAGTACAGCCCCTAAAGCCACACCACTAGTGTCGCATATTAGTTCAAATGGTTTTGACCAATCTGGTACAATAATGATGGGAGTTGAAGTCAGCTTCTCTTTCAGAGTGAGGAAGGCTTTCATGCAACTACTATCAAAGTTGAACTTGGCATCTTTTTTCAAGCAACTTACACAAAGGGTAAGCCACCTTCGAGAAGTCTTTGATGAAGCGCCTATAGAATCCAGCATGACCAAGAAAACTCCTTATCCCTTTTATAGCTTTTGGAGGGGGTAACTTGGATATAACTTTAATTTTAGCTTGGTCAACTTCAAGCCCATTTTCAGATATCTTGTGCCCCAATACTATCCCCTCGTTCACCATAAAATGGAACTTTTTCCAATTTAACACCAGATTTGTTTCCTCACATCGCTTAAGCACTTCCTCTAAGTGTTCTAAACAATCATCAAACGCGTCCCCAACTACCAAAAAATCATCCATGAAGATCTCCATCGTATCTTCGACCATGTCTGAGAATATAGACATCATGCACCTTTGGAAAGTGGCCGGTGCATTGCAAAGTCCAAAGGGCATTCTTTTGAAAGAAAAAGTTCCATAAGGGCATGTAAAGGTTGTCTTCTCTTGATCCTCTGGGGTGATTGAGATTTGGTTGTAGCCGTAATAACCGCCGAGAGAGAAATTAAAATCACGGCCAGCTAACCTATCAAGCATTTGATCCATAAATGGTAGAGGGAAGTGATCCTTCTCCATCCATGAGTTCAATTTTTGGTAGTCCATGCACACCCTCCAACCAATCACAGGTCTGAGGGCTATCATCTCATATTTTTCATTCAGCACTGTTGACATCCAATTTTTTCCCTCTACATTTGTAATTATTTTCGAGCTTCTATCCTCTTTAAATAATTTTGAAATAACTAAAAGATTTTTAGGTTTTCAAATTAATCGGAGGTTAATTTAGTAATTATAATTGAAATATGTATACTCTATATTTAATTATATAGGAGTATATAAATTTTACTCAAAAGAATGTTTAAAAATTTATTTTAAATGAAAACCACGTTTAAGGTCAAAAATTGCTACATTTTTCTCAAATTGATTTAAAATCAAGAAATAATCATGTGATTAATTTTGCGATTTTGAATGGATTATATATATTTTATGAAATAATTATTCTTAATTGTAAAGCTAGAAGCTCATTTAATTAATAATAAAAGTAATTCGTTCCATTTTTATTCCGGCCTAAACTCTTTAATGCAATCGATTTGGCCATATTTTTAAACAATTTGGTTAGCTCTTTAACTCAAATTGGCCACATTTTGCAATGTGGCCAAATCCTTAATTTATTTTGTTCTTTTCCATTCCAGCCACCCTCAGCCCATAACAACTCCCCACTGACCCGGCACATTCCCTTAATTTCCTCCATCAGCAACATATACTTACAACACATACCCACACTTAATTATATTACTCCCTCAACACACACTCACGCATTTATTCTCTCTATATTCTCTCTAGAAAAGAACGTGAACTACATCACCAATGCACCCTGTACTCCTTCTCCCTCATCTTCTTTGTACAGCTTAACGAAACCCTAACATTAACAGCCAATAACAACAACAATAGTGCTAAAATGTTGCTCTAACAGCTCAAAAATGATGCCCAACTCGTCAAAGACCCGTCGAATCTTTGTCAATCCCCGTCAAAATTATGCTGGCACCGTTGAGAATGTTCTAGAGAGCCCTAGGTGGCATTATATTCATGAAATTAGTGGAAATTTGTATAATTTCGTACAATTTCCTTGCTGGCCAAGCTTATCCAAAGGGGAATTCGAATTTCCCCATACAAAATTCCCAAAACCCATCTGGTTTTCCCCTTATTTCACCTAAAAATTCTCCTATATAAACCCCCGTCTTCCATTAGAATTAGGAGCTCTCTTTTGGGGAAAAATTTAGAGATTTTAGAGAAGCATTTCTCTAATCTCACGCAACCAAGAGAGTTTCTAGAGATATAAATATCAAACTCTTGCTTTTCACCTGGTTGAACTTGAGTTCCGATGGTAAAGATTCCTACAGCGTTCGTAAATCCCAGGCGTTGCTTCAAAAGAGGTAAAGACTTTTTTTTAACGTCTAAGTGTCACAATGTGAGGTTTTACTATTACTGTGAATTTCGTGATCCTTGGGCTGGACTTGTATGAATATGTATGTGATATTGGTGAGGGATTATTGATGAAAGTTTGGAGCTTGTTTTGATTTTTTCATCCAGATTAGAGATTCTTGCAATTTTTCACTTTTGTTGTTATCAGCGAATTGTGACTATGTATGTGTGCAAATTAAGTGTATTTTCAGACTAAGGACTCCCGGAGAGTCTTCTTGATTCTAGATATCGAGTAAGACCCATAAAGGGACGAAGTCATTCTTCCTCAAGGTTTACTCTCTATTTCTTTCTTGAGGTATAAGAAGAGGAGATGAAAAAGAACTTTATAGTTGTATATTTTTATCTTCAAGGATTCTGTTAGAGATTTAAGTGTTTCCATGGAAGTTAATGTAGAGTAAGGCTGATTTTGCTCGTTTGAATTCCTTTGGTGTAATTATACCAGCAGAAATCTAAGTAATCCAACATGATTCTCGGGATTACTTGCTAGTTCTTCCTCAAGGATTAAAAAATTAGAATAAATCTAGAAGTTGCTATGGTATATTTCATCTTAAATACTTAGAATACCAAGTAAACATTGGTTCCCTAATTGTTTTTTGAGCTAAGTATTTTAGTCTAAGTTCTTGGAATTTTTTTTGTCTTGCTGACTTATGTTATTAGATAGAGTATGAATGGTTTCTTTCTTGTTCTGTTCCTCCCAGTTATGGCTATTTTTGGAGCTTACACTAATGGATGTTAAACTCTTTATGTGCATAGTATCGTATCATTTGTTCGAGGTTGAGTTTAATGTCTTATTCAACATTAAGTGAGCATGTTTAAAGTAGTCACTTTCTTTAAAAATGAAAATGAGTCATCAAGTTTTAAGTTGGAAATTGTCTTTTTATATTTTAGGCTCTCATTTGTAAAATTCTTGTTTAAAGCCTTGGTTTACCATGGGAGAGTTGAAACAAGAAGTGAACGCGATTTCTTTAAAAAAAGTTTGTTCTTTTAAGCTTCTTTTGAAGAAAACGGGCATTTCCTTTTGTCAAAATCGTGTGTTTCTGATTGTTTTATTTTGTGATAAGTGGATCTTTGTTATCCTTGAGTTTCTTTGTCTAAAATTTTGGACACGTGTGGAATTCTCCTATGAACTTACTCCGAACTACTTTATAAAGTCATATTGGTTAAAATCAGTGATCTTTTCTCGTACTAGTCACCTTGTTTCCCTGTTAATCTTTAGTTAGAATAAATTTTGAGCTGGAATTCCCTTTGCTTTATTGTGATTGAGACTTTAAAAGTGGATTGAATGTCAAGGGATGGAAGAACCCTCAAGAAAGTTTTTTCAAAACAAGCTAGTTCAATCTCCCTTAAGCTTGTTGTTCACTTTAACTTTCACTATGTTGTTTGAGTCTGTATAAATGTTAAAAACGTGAATTCGAACAGTGTTAACAATAAACTGAGACTAAATATATGTTGGGGTTTCTACAAATCTATTTTGCTCGGTTTTCTGTAGTTTATGTTTGTCATCTTAGCCAGTGACTCTTTATCATGAAAAACTATCACTTTATATGTTTAAATGTTCAAATAGTGTTTCCTGCTAGCTTAAAGATGCATGACAAATATTCCTTTAGACTCTTTGCGTATTTTTGAAAGAATTTGATTAATGTTGCAAGAAAATAGTTGTTAATCCTTTTCCTTTCTCTGTTTTGTGCATGAACTCATCCGAGTCATTCAGACTCTCCCTCTCTCTTTGCATTCGAGGGGCCAAATCCCAAACCTTATCGAGTCAAGCCTATTGCCAATTGAGTGGGAAAGGGGTGAAAAAATGGTGTCCCTTGACCCAAAACTCCATTTTTGACAATCCAAGTTTGGATCAGAGCTTCTAAAGTATTCTATTATAGTTTTCTACAAATATTTGGGCATTATAACTCCTAATTTCAATCCAAATCATGATTTTTACTCAAGAACAACCCTTGACCTCCTACACTATTTTGGCTCATTTTTGGCCAAAAATAGTGTAATCCTTATGCCCATAACGCCTTGGAGGCATTGTAAACATAAGGGAAGCATCCATGCTTCGGTAATTCAAGAAAAATCTAACCTAAAGTTCAAGCCCAAAACCCACTACAATGTATACCCCAAATCATTTTTTCCTACCAAAATCATGTCTAAATTCATGCAAGAGGGGTGGAATCCATTTCTCCCTATTTCAACCTGCTGTCAACCGATATAGCAGTTGACAGCCCTCTATAGCGGAAGTTCTATGGTGATATAATGTCCGTTATAGCAGACAAAAATTAGTTTTTGGGAAAGGAAAAGTTCTCCCGGGTCTTTTTCAAATTCGTCTGTTCCGACACGACACGAGACCTCGAATTTCTGGGTACTCGGGAAGGTCACGTGTAGAGTTTTCTATGGGTCATTCCAAATTTCTATGAGTGAGCGGGATCATTTTAATTCCTTCGAATTGGTGTGACTAATTAAGGGAAGGTTTGGTAATTCGTGTAGGTTCGCAAGTTACGTAGTCATTTGGGACAGTAAGGGTCCTGGACTAGTTCCTTTCATTTTCTTGATTTTGGGATCATTCAGGGATGAACGATGGGTAAATTGGTATCTGTTGTAATGACCAAACCCATTGTTATTTCAGGAACCACGACGTCCTGAAATTTCGGGAATGATTTAAAATATTTTTGGTATTAAGTGGGGTGACGTGATGGAAAATTTTAGATTTTTTGGAAATCATTTGGGCTGACGTCACTCCTCTATAGCGGTATTTTATCTGCTATAGCAGAACCGCTATGGCAGAACTACTATGGAAGTATTTTATTCGCTATAGAAGAACCACTATGGCGGAAGGTCATCCGCTATAGCAGAATGACGGGAGGCAGTAGCCTCAGAACAAGATTTTAATAAAAGATTTCTCCTCCTCAGTTGGGAAACATATGAGGGTTTCTTCAAAAACCCTCCTAAGCTGCTCCAAGGCTTAGGATCCATGAGGAGGAGGGATTATGGCTGAAGAGACATGGAACAATGGATTCCAGGATTGTCATTCAGCCAAGAACACCTTCACGGAGCCAGAAATGCATCCTTGCAGCTACTTGGCATCCAGGTAGGCTAGGTTTTCACTTATGAGTAGATAGACCTATTTACATTTGTACTATTGTATAGTTGAAAGGAGAATCCATGATTAGGCCTACGGGCACGGAGTCTGGTGGATTCTGTGTTAATTATGTGTGAACTAGGAATTGATTAGATTGAATGGTGGGAGGATGAAATATATTTTGTCTTATTCATGTTGTGTTGGTATGGGAAAATGATAGGATTTTAGGGACTGGGATGTTGTGAAGTCTTGGGGAGCCAAGAAGTGTTTGGGTAACTAAATGGGTAATAAAAATAGAGAATTCCTAGATAAGGTTCGGGCACATGAGTAGGAAAAGTAGGGAGTGGCTGAATTACCAAGGTTAAGGGGTGGTTTTCCACATTGTAACTATCTATCAAAAGGGTTCGGAATCAATGTAGTTACTAAGATGTGTTAATAAAGGGTGAACATGATTTAGTCTTCGGACAGGAGTCAGGGCTAAGTTATGTACCCGGGGAAAGAGTAGGTGATGGTTATTGATTCCTGTATGCGTTGTATGTTTGTGTACCTTTGTCTAAGTATTTGTATGGTTTCATTGCTTAGGGGATGATTTAGGAATGTCAAAAAGTCCTGTTTTCAGTCTTGTGAAAAGAACTAGGTGTTATTGTTTGTTGGTTTACAAGTGTTGATTGTTCATTGTTTGTGCCTGTGCATTTATGTGACATTCAGTTGGCTCGGGTACCATGCCTGGTATAGGTATACTAACAGTTGGCTTGGGTACCACGACTGGTATGGAATATACTAACGGTTGGCTCGGGTATCACGCCTGGTACGGGATATACTAACGGTTGTCTCGGGTACCATGCCTGGTATGGGATATACTAACGGTTGGCTTTGGTACCATGCCTGGTATGGGATATACTAACATTTAACTCAGGTACCACGTTTGGTACATGTTTATTTTATTGTATTGTTGCATTTTACTAATGGTTCCCTGAGTGGACCAGGTTGTGCTTATGATTTGTGATTGTGCATATAGTCCTTGAGAGGCTGGGCTATCATTATATTGATTTGTGATATGGTCTTGGTATAGACCGGGTTGTATGATTGACACTTAGGTGTTGTCTAGAGGGGATCCAGGGTTGGTCTGGGATATGTAATGAGGTATAATTATTGTCTATTGCGGATTGTTGACCATGGTTATAAAAGTGGATCCCAGGTGACTAGTAAGCTAGGGGAATGACTGAGAGTCAGGTATCGTACTACTAGCTGGTATTATCATATTGGGGAACTGCCTAGGGACCCTAGTAGGGTCCAAATACTCTTGGGTAGCACATGAGGGTAGTGGGTCTGGATTGACAGGGACTGGGTCGTTTCTGGATGCATAGTCATTGGGGGTTGACTAGGGTAATAGAGAGGCAGTCAGGGTTGGATTTAGTGGTTGGGTTAAGGCTAAGGTGACTTGGGAAGTCTAAGGTTAGTAAGACTTGGGAAGTCTAAGGATTGTGTGACTTGGGAAGTCTAAGTTTAGTATGACTTGGAAATCTCGAGAGTGAGGGAGTTAGCAGTGGAAGGAACAGTAAGGGTTGAGGTTTGAATTGTAGTTAGAAGGGTGATGCAGTGTTGGAGGATGGAGCTATATTGGTTATTTTCATGCTTTCCCTGATTTTCTCATATGATGGTATGAGTGGATTCGGGTCGGCCGATGATGTCTACCAGTACGTTTGTTTGTACTGATTCTACTATTGCTATACCTTTATGGTATAGTCTAGTTGCAGGGTCAGTGATGTTTCATAGGTACATGATGAGGGTGATATCCAGCGGCTTCTGTCCTTCGATTCCATGATGGAAGTTGTGTCGCATTTACATTTTTCTATATAAATCCTGTAGTATCTCTTTTACCTATTTTAGACTAGGTCCTAGGGAGGGTATTTTAAAGTTGCAAAATGGTCTTATTGTATTCTTCATAAAGAAGTTTTCCTGAATAAAAGATTGTAAATGCTTACATGTATTAGAAATGAAGGTTTATGGCTATATTTGAGTTTTTCTGCATTTACCTGTTGGACGGGTGGTAAGGGTTCACCTATCTAGGTGCATAGAGTAGGTGCCCGCACGGCCCAGTAGGTTGAGTTGTGACAGATAGTATCAGAGCCTAGGTTACCGGTCTCCCAGTACAAGAGCAAAATATCGAATAGAGTCTTGCGGATTGGTGTGTTGATGTCCACATCTAATCTTTGGGAAACTATGAAGCATTCTAGGAAACATCTCCCTTCTTTCATTCTTTTGTGCGGTTTGTTTACTTGTTTGTATGGGTTGAGTCCAATTGGTATTACTCGATCCCAATTGATATCTCAACAAAGTGAAGGAGGTCATTGTACTCTTGTTGCAATAAGACAAGCAAGAGAGGTTGGAACCGAGAAGATTCCAATTGGTATATGGCTTGAGAGGTTGTGGTAAACATGGATAACCGGCTAATGGTTATCCATGAATATGAATAGAAGGTAAATTTATGTGACTTGATTTTGCTGTGGCCTGGAGTGGAAATGTTGTGTATTACTGTGTTTGTAGGACCTACTTGAACTGCGTGTACTTGGTTACCTTGATATGAATATTGAGTCTGCAGAGGGTCATAAGTTGAAAGTAGTGTACCTTGGGACTGTGCTTAACTGCTAAATGTATTGATTGAAAAATTTGTATCACACCTAGAAAAGGACTTATAATTGGTTAAGATGATAAGGGGATGGAATTTGTGACTGTAGGGAAACTTCGGGTTCAGGACGGTCGGGTCTTGTTTAGGAACCATGGAAACAAGGGAATTATTCATGTGTAATAGCGGGAAGGTATTGTTGGGAACAATTATCCTTTGTAAATCTTTTGTGATTGGTGATTGCTGATGCTGAGTTTTGATATATGCATTGCCAGGAATGGTTTTGGGGGTAGTCTAAGACCATGGCAGGATTGACGGGATTAGACAATGATAATTGGGAAGGAGGAAGGATACACTTTCTGGAAATTTCGAATTTATGTGTTGTTACCGTTGGGACCGCCAAAGCGAAAATGCACCGCTACAGTGATCCATCTATAGCGGAATTTTTACCGCTATGGTGGTACCATTATGGCGGAGTGACAACCACCATAGCGGAAGGGCGCGAGGCAGAAACCTCACCCTATTTTACCCTGTTTTTCATTCATTCCTGGAAAAATTTAAAAACATGAATTTAGCTACGAATCTATGTAAAACAAGAAAATCAATGATTTAGCTAACATAGTATGCATATAAGGTAAAGTGTCTGGAAACTAGCATCCATATGCTAAAATGAAGGGAAGGGAAATATTGTCTAAAACAAGCCCCAAAATAGGGGCGAAACCAAAAAAGCAGTAAAAGTGTATGAGAAAGGGGGAGGGGGAAGTCCTAAGCCTCATCATCGCTCAGGAAGGGAAACTCCTGCCGGTCCTTAGGCTCAAGTGTGGGCAGAACCTGACCCAGGGTGGTGCAAAAGAACATGACCTTGATGGTCTTCCACATCCGGGCAAACATACGGTCCCGAGAGCGCCTTTTCTTCTTCTCCTCCTCTAACTCCCCTAGGAGTGCAGAAAAGTTCTGAGCAGTAGGGGGAGGGGTTATACCTTCGGCATCGGCGGTGCCCTCCATGAACCTCCTGACCACAGCCAGGTTCTCCTCTAGCTGGGTGCTAGTGATCGGGGGCTGAGACTGGGAAGGGGCGCGGTGTCATCATCATCATCGTCGGCCTCCTCGACCGGTTGACTGCTCCCTGCTTCATCCACCTTTCTCTTCTTCTTAGAGACTACCTTTACCCGAACAGGGTCAAAGGGGTCGTCCATAGCCACCTCCAAGTCAGTACGGTCCTCAGGCACTCCAACCCGCCTGCACAATTTAGACACCAAACCCGAAAGATAGGGGCACTTCCTATGACCCCGATAGAATTCCTTCCACTCGGAGATGATTTGTTCCCCCACATTCATGATAATACCTTGCATGGCACAAGTAATCACCAGGGCTCAAGCGTAGGTCACATCAGTCTTATTGCTCGATGGGCGGATTCTCCGGGATACCAAGTTTAACCACATCCTAGCATCTGCGGAGAAGTAGGTGCTAGTGATGCCCTCGGGGCTGACCCAATAGACCAAATCTCTGTACCCCTCATTCACTAAAGTGTTCCTCATCCAAGTCATATCCCAGATCCTAAACTTGGCCTCATAGGCCTCATTGGAGACGTGAGGCACTCCTAACACCCCATTGATAGTCTGAACATCCATATGGACGTCCACCCCTCGGATACGAATGGTGGGGTTGGGCTCATCCCAATGGACTGTAGGAAGGATGGTATAGAACTCTCGTACCCAGCCTGTCTGTGCGGGAGGAGGAGCTACTAGCAAAGACTTCCAATCGAGCTTTCAAACTCTGCGGTGGAAGGCGACTGCTTTTCCATCCACACTTGTCAGCTTGCACCACCTCTCATAACAAAAGCCCAGTCTCCGATAATCCACGAACCCCTTCTGGCTAGCATCATCGGAGAAACACTCATAGGGATACACGGGCAATTTTCCTTCAGCCATTGGAAGTATAACCTGTAATGTAGCAAGAAAACTGGATTAAAAATTGATAAAGCATAAGAGATTAAGAAAAAAGGGGGAAAATTCTTCTAAGTGTCAGCTTGGGGAGCTACTGGTTCGCGTATTTTTACTATAGCGGACGATCGTCCCCCATATAAGAACCGCCATAGTGGAAAAATAACCGTTGTAGCGGAACCGCAATAGCGGAGCCCAACTGCTATAGCGGTATTTATCATCCCAGAAGCTTCAAGGGGTGCAACAATGGCGCCCCTTGACCCAAAACTCTATTTTTGACAATCCAAGTTAAGATCAGTGCTTCTAAAGTATTCTATTACAGTTTTCTACAAAAATTTGCGCATTATAACTCCTAATTTTCATCCAAATCATGATTTTTACTCAAGAACAACCCTTCACCTCCTACCCTATTTTGGCCCATTTTTGGCCAAAAATAGTATAAAAATTATGCTCATAACGCCTTGGAGGCATTGTAAACATAAGGGACGCATCCATGGTTCGGGAATCCAACAAAAATCCAACCTAAAGTTCAAGCTCAAAACCCACTACAATGTATACCCCAAATCCTTATTTCCTACCAAAATCATGTCTAAATTCATGCAAGAAAGTAAGGAGTTTTCCGTGGGTAATTCCAAATTTCTACTAGGGAGCAGAATCATTTAAACTCCTTTGAATCAGTGCGACTAATTGAGGGAAGGTTTGGTATTTCGCGTAGGTTCGCCAGTTATGCGGTCATTTGGGACAGTAAGGGTCCCGGACTAGTTCCTTTATTTTTCTTGATTTTCGAATTGTTCGGGGATGAACGATGGGTAAATTGGTATCTGTTGTAACGATCAGACCCATCATTATTTCATGAACTATGACATCGCAAAATTTTGGGAATGAGTTAAAATATTTTTGGTATTAAGTGGGGTGACGTGATGAAATTTTTTAGATTTATTAGAAATCATTCGGGCTGACGTCACTCTGCTATAGTGGTATTTTATCTGCTATAGCAGAACCGCTATAGCGGAATGCCATCCGCTATAGTGGAATGACGGGAGGCAGTAGCCTCAGAATGGGATTTTAATAAAAGATTTCTCTTCCTCAGTTGGGAAACAAACTAGAGTTTCTCCAAAAACCCTCCTAAGCTGCTCCAAGGCTTGGGAGCCATGAGGAGGAGGGATTATGGATGAAGGGACACAGAACAACGGATTCCAGGATCGTCATTCAGTAAGGAACGCCTTTATGGAGCCAGAAATGCATCCTTGCAGCGGCTTGGCATCCAGGTAGGCTAGGTTTTCACTTTTGAGTAGATAGACATGTTTACATTTGTACTATTGTATAGTTGAAAGGAGAATCCATGATTAGGCCTTCGAGCACGGAGTCTGGTAGATTTGGTGTTGGTTATGTGTGAACTAAGAATCGATTGGATTGAATGGTGGGAGGATGAAATATATTTTGGGCTGTTCATGTTGTCTTGGTATGGGAAAATGATAAGATTTTAGGGACTGGGATGTCAAGAAGGCTCGGTGAGCCAAAAAATGTTTAGGTAACTAAATGGGTAATAAAAATGGAGAATTCCTAGATAAGGTTCGGGCACGTGAGTAGGAAAAGTAAGGAATGGCTAAATTACTAAGGTTAAGGGGTGGTTTTCCACATTGTAACTATCTATGGAAAGGGTTCAAAATCAATGTAGTTACTAAGATGTGTTAATAAAGGGTGAACGAGATTTAGTCTTCGGACGGGAGTCAGGGCTAAGTTATGTACCCGGGGAAAGGGTAGGTGATGGTTATTGATTCTTGTATGTGTTGTATGTTTGTGTACCCTTTTCTAAGTAGTTGTATGGTTGCATTACTTAGGGAATGATTTAGGAATGTCCAAAAGTCCTGTTTTCAGTCTTGTGAAATGAACTAGGTGTTATTGCTTGTTGGTTTACAAGTGTTGATTATTCATT
The DNA here is from genome assembly GCA_003996215.1 of Jaltomata sinuosa. Taxonomy (NCBI): domain Eukaryota; kingdom Viridiplantae; phylum Streptophyta; class Magnoliopsida; order Solanales; family Solanaceae; genus Jaltomata; species Jaltomata sinuosa. The sequence continues at coordinate 15,771 of QJPP01003347.1, read as the reverse complement.
GTTTGTGACTGTGGATTTATGTGACATTCGGTTGGCTCGGGTACCATGCCTGGTATGGGTATACTAATGGTTGTCTTGGGTACTACGCCTGGTACAGGATATACTAATGGTTGGCTCGGGTATCACGCCTAGTACAAGATATACTAACGGTTAGCTTGGGTACCACGCCTGGTATGGGATATACTAATGGTTGGCTTGGGTACCACGCCTAGTACGAGATATACTAACGGTTGGCTCGGGTACCACGCCTGGTATGGGTTTACTTTATTATATTATTGCATTTTACTAATGGTTCCCTGAGTGGACCGAGTTGTGTTTATGATTTGTGATTGTGCATATGGTCCTTGAGTGGCCGGACTATCATTATATTGATTTGTGAGATGATCTTGGTGTATACCGAGTTGTATGTTTGACACTTAGGTGTTATCTAGAGAGGATCCAGGGTGGGTTTGGGATATGTAATGGGGTATAATTATTGTCTATTGCGGATTGTTGACCATGATTATAAAAGTGGATCCCAGGTGACTAGTAAGCTAGGGGAATGACTGAGAGTCAGGTGTCATACTACTAGCTGGTATTGTCACATTGGGGAATTGCCTAGGGACCCTAGTGGGGTACAGATACTCTTGGGTAGCACCACGAGGGTAGTGGGTCTGGATTGACAGGGACTGGGTCGTTTGTAGATTCATAGTCATGGGGGGTTGACTAGGGTAATGGAGAGGCAGTCAGGGTTGGATTTAGTGGTTGGGTTAAGGCTAAGGTGACTTGGGAAGTTTAAGGTTAGTGTGACTTGAGAAGTCTAAGGATTGTGTGACTTGGGAAGTATAAGTTTAGTGTGACTTGGAAGTCTCGAGAGTGAGCGAGTTGCCAGCGGAAGGAACAGGAAGGGTCGAGGTTTGGATTATAGTTAGAAGGGTGATGCAGTGTTGGAGGATGGAGCTATATTGGTTATTTTCATGCTTTCCCTGATTTTCTTATATGATGGTATGAGTAGATTTGGGTCGGCCGATGATTCCTACCAGTACATGTTTTTGTACTGATTCTACTATTTCTATACCTTTTTGGTATAGTCTGGTTGCAGGGTTGGTGATGTTTCATAGGTACATGACGAGGGTGATCTCCAGCAGCTTTTGTCTTTCGATTTCATGACAGAAGTTGTGTCGCATTTATATTTTTCTATATAAATCCTGTAGTAGCTCTTGTACCTATTTTATACTAGGTCCTAGGGAGGGCATTTTAAAGTTGCAAAATGGTCTTATTGTATTTTCATAAAGAAGTTTTCCTGAATAAAAGATTGTAAAGGTTTACATGTATTAGAAATGAAGGTTTATAGCTATATTTGAGTTTTTTTGCATTTACCTGTTGGACGGGTGGTAAGGGTTCGCCTATCTAGGTGCATAGAGTAGGCGCCCACATGACCTGGTAGGTTGGGTCATGACAAAGTCGAACATGACTTCTTGAAAGGCTGAAAGCAGTCGAACTAATTCAACCAATCGATCCAAAAGTTATCAACCCCAATGCAAAATTCATCAGATTCGTTCAATACTGTGCTTACCATTTAGGGGGTATTGGGAACACCACAGAGGACTGTATCAATATAAAGCATGAGATTTAGGACCTAATTGATCAAAGGATCCTCACTCTCTGATCAACCTCCCCTAGTAGCAATATTTTGCCAAAACATGAAGGGGTGGCCATCAGTATAGACGAAACTGCCGATGAATGGTATGCAATAAATATTCTTAATAAAGAGGATGAACGAGAATTGTCAAGGCCTTTGACTCATCTATCCCAGCCTTTCCCTATTCGTACAAGTGACGATCTGGGGAAAGGAATCAAAGATTATGATGGTGTTTCAAAAGAATTCACCGAGATGCCAGAAATTCAAAAGGCCAAGCTAGGAGGGCAGTTGTAGAATTAGACATCCACTCCGCTCATGACTCCACGGTCATCTGATAATAGTAGTTTAAAATCTATCAATATCATGTCATATCAAGACCTGAATGAACAAATCAAGATGAATGATGATGAACGTAAAGAGTGTGATAAAGAGTTTGAAAACCGAGAGATCGAAGAAATTAGAATCAGCGCTCACTTAACAAAAGCACAAAAGAAAAAGCTCATCAGTCTGCTCAAGCCATACATTGACATATCTAGTTGATCTTGCAATATGTCAGACACAAACACTAATATTATTTCCCATAATATGTCAGTTCAACCAGAATTTGATTTAGGAAGTAAAATAATTGATCTTATCTCCATCAAGATGAATGCAAAAGAAGATTCACACCAAATTGACGAAGACGACATGACATCTACGAGGTGCTATTCAAAGAATACTTGATTGTGTCCGAGGTGGATATTCAAGAGTGGCCTAAGTCGATCAACTCTGATGCAATAAAAAAGATACTACACCTGAGAGTGGTATTTTCTTTTATTTCTTTCCATGTAATCGTACTTTCTATTTGTAATCATCGTTATACTTTGTAATAGTTTAAAATTTTCCTACCCTCTTTGTACAAACTACGTTGGACCTGAATTCTCAAGAATGAGATACGTAAGTGGCCATTATCGGCTTAGGTCACCTCTTTATTTATTTCCAATTTCTCCACTATGATTGGGGGAACTACATTTGACCTGATTCCTGCTTCAACGGGATACGTAGGTTCCATAACGGCTTGATCATATCACCCAGGAAATGGAAACTGGGGCAGAATTTTTGAAAAAGGAATATCAAAAATTCAGAAGGCAAAGATCATTCTCTAGCAAATCAAAATGTGGATTATGCCAAAGAGCGACTAAAATGAATGTTGAGAAGAATCTCAAGATCCCAGTAGAGTGTAAAATCTCTTATCAACCTCTAACTGGGGCAGAAATTTTGAAAGGGATCTCAAAATTTCCACCAAGCTTCATCTGTGAGTTCAGAGACAAACTTTGAGACTACCCCAGCACTAGGAGATCAAAGTCTACTTTAGAAATCTCCAGCTGCAACAAAGTCCAAGGTGGCTTAATCCCCAACTACGACAGATTTCTCGAAAGACTATTTTTCAAACTCCTCGACTAAGATGATAAAGGATCCCTAGAGCTCGCCATCAGTATGTCAGATATGATAAGTCCTCGAATGATGGATGTTCATTGAGCTAGTGCATGACATGACAAAATTGGCAGAGACCTTTTCAAATCATTTTTTTCTCAATTGATTTGACAAATCTTTACAAATCAATTTAATCCTTGATAAATTAAATTTATCATACATTTACCATGATCCCGGGAGTCAAGGCAAACACCCAAGGATGACAAGAGCTTGGAGATGACAAGACAGGAGTAGCCGATCGAAGAAGGTCAACACAGATTAGTTTTGCCAAAAACTTACTATTTTTCTATGGATGCAGGGACCACTAGATAAGGAGAGTGATGATATCCTCCTTAAATCTCCATCAAATCAAGATCACAATGAACACACGATGTTCAAAATTGATATTTATAGTTGTCCCCAAAAATGGGTACAACCCTTTCATTCACATTCGAAATAACCAATTGTTTGTATATTCGCCTCGAAAAAAGGATGATGCTTGCAAGCAAAGTTATTTTGATTAGCTTCATGAATGTTGTCTTTAAAATTTTCTCAAATTTAACTGTGATTGCTAGTAAAAGCAATGTGCCTACTAATCATTTGTCTTAAGTGTAGGTACACGCAAAAGAGTCAACGTGATGATATAAAAACCAAAGGTAATGTTTTCTGCAACTACTACGCATGCCATTGCACGATCATCCACATCATTATCATATTTGCATGTAGAGAGGACCATATCACAAGGATCATGTCATGAGGACCATGTCACAAGGACCATTTCACAAAGAACATGTCGTGAGGATCATGTCACAAAGACCATGTCGCGAGGACCATGTCACAAGACCATCATTATCAATTACCGCAGATACACATTCTCTGCGATGATTATTTCCCTCTATTGGTCGATTTCAAGAGGATGACATAAAAAGGCATCCCTAAGTCACACTTGATGCGCAAGATCGACCCAGGAGCATTCATATCCAATATCGCGTAGATATGATAGAGTTGACGTTGAGGATATTTGCACATACACCTTCATGCCATGCAGAGACAATGGAGTCTGATATTGGGAACACTTATATTCAAAATTATGTAGAGATGATGCAGTCTGACGTTGAGGATATTTGTGCATTTGCATCCAGTATCGCGTGGGCAAGACAGAGCCTAAAGTTGAGGATATTCGTGCATCCAGAAGATGCATTTATGTTTGATCACATAGCGAAGGCCTTTGCTACCCCAAAGATCAAATGACGCTTTCCATCTGGGATAAGGAAAACATATAGTTTGAAGGAGGTCTGTGAGTCGCCATCTGAAATCAAATGATGAACTAGGTTTCCCAGAAGTTGATGAACCAAAGGTTGTTTGTAAGCCACAGTAATGTCTGAAACCGGATAGTGTACAGGATTGCCCAAGATTGTACAGCCCAACAATTATCTGTAAGACACAATGATATCTGAAATCGGATAGTGTGCAAGATCATCTAAGAGTTGGTAGTTCAAGGGTAATTCATAAGTTGCAACAATATCCAAAATTGGATAAATGTGCAAGACTACTAAAATTTGATAGTTCGAGGGTTATCTATAAGTCACATCATATCCAAGTTGATTATGTGCAGGACTACCCAACGGCTAACAATTCAAGGAAAATCTGTAAGTCATTGTACGTCCAAGATCAGATAAAAGTGCAGGATTACCCCAAAAACTGGTAATTTGAAGGATATCTGTAAGCCGCCTCTATCCAAAGTCGAATGATGTGCAAGATTACTCAAAAGCTGACAATTTAAGGGACATATGTAAGCCGCCTCTATCCAAAGTCGAATGATATTCAAGATAACCTGAGGTTGACAATTCAAGGGATATCTATATGTCGCATCGTTACAGAAGATGTGCAAGATTTACCCAAAGTCATATAACCAATGGCTGAGAGGGCTATCATATCAGAGACTATTACAAGTGGTTGCAAGAACCATCATATCTGATGAAGTATAACAGATGGCCAAGAAGGTCATCACATTCGAAGAATCATCACGTTTAACTGCCAATTAAGGCAATCCTATCTGACAGTTGCGAGAGTTATTACTCTGCTTATCACGAAGCAGTTACAAATAGCAACGAGAGCCACAATTGATATTGGGTCAACCACCTTATAAGTGGTCTATATGCTTACGTACCCGTTCGAGGGTTATCTTGGGTTTTCCACCCCATAATTCGTCTAGGTATTTGGTTGCCCACTCGCGGGCCTATATTTGAATTTATATTGGGTCGTCCACCCCGTAAGTGGAATATTCATGTGGAGACGTCCACCCCTCTTGGTATATTTATATATTTGCTAATATGATGCTTACTTTGTTAGTTTGGGTCGTCTGCCTTAAAAAGTGACCATTAGGCTAATTACATGCTTGCTTTGCTTTGCATTGCAATCATTAGACTAACTATGTCGCTATGAAATGCCTATTTTGCAGTATCGAGTCATCCACCTCGTTACAGTTGGATTATGATCAAGCCATCTACCTCATTACAATTTGATCATTAACACTTCTAAGTCACAACAACGAGCATGCACAAAGTGTTCAAGTTGCAATAACGGGAATGCACAAATTCAACACTTCTAAGCCGCAACAACGGAAATGCGCAAAGTGATCAAAGTTGCAGCAATGGGAATGTACAAATCTAACACTTCTAAGCCGCAATAACGGGAATGCACAAAGTGATCAAAGTCACAGCAACGAGAATGCGCAAATCTAACACTTTTAAGCTGTAATAACGGATATGCACAAAGTGTTCAAGTTACAACACAGAAATGCGCACTAAGTATAACACTGCCAAGTCACTGCAAATGGATACGAGGGCCGTTACATCACAAAGGACAACAAAGGTCTTCATATTCAAAGATAATCATGTCCAACCGCCACAAAGGCAATCCTATTCAATGTCTACGAAGGCTATCATGTCTACTTGTCGCGAAAGTCATTATTTCCTAAGACAGGGACATAAAAGGATGGCATTTTCTTCAGAAATCAACATATGCAGAAATGAAGTACAAAAGCTATATCTCTTTATTGAACTACTTTATTACTAACAATCTTATTTCAAGATAGTACCAAGAGCATCCGAAAGGATAAAAATATCGAACCAGAACAATAGGTGCAGATCACGTCAAAAGGACGTCACAACACAGGATTTGGACATAATTCAAGGATGAGGTATGGCGAAGGAACCATCTCTCCAAATGGAATTATGTTACTACTAACCATCTTATTTTGAGATATTCTTGAGAACATCTGAGAGGATGGAAATCTCAAAATAAAACCACAGGTGCAGACGACTCCAAAAAGGATGCAGCACAACGTAGAACTTTTTCTTAGCAGCAAACTGAGACATAGTCCGAGGAGAAATATCAAACTCTTTGGATGCGAGCTGAGGGACGAATTCCACCATCATCAAACCACACCTCTATCAGAAGGCATGTGGGTATTTTCTTGATCTCAGTTTCACATCTAAGTGTAATTTCTAAACTCACACTTGAAGCAATATTCCTTCTCTTCAAATTCGAGTAACAATACACCTCAAGCTTTGGAAATTATGTACATCTAGCTCTTATATATGTATGTGAGGGCCCCACATTTGTAATTAAGTTAATTACAAGACTTTTCTCCATAACTCAATTCCTTTTTCACTCATTTTGAGCCAAAGGTTATCTTAACATAAGGATTACCTTTTCTACCGATCGATTCAAACTACAAGCAGCCTGATTCCCAGAGTCTCGGGATATATAGGTGAGCTCCATATTGAAAACTTGGTTGTATTCCTAACTCCCCCAATCCTCTTACTCCCTAGCTTTTCGGTCTCTCCTTAATCCAAAACCGAGATAGTTTTAAACTCTTTGAAAATTGTGCATAAAATCAAGCATCTTGAACTACAAGTGGCTAGAATTCTCATGTAACCTGAGATATGTAGGAAACTCGACACTGGAGTTCGGCCATGCTTACTTGAAAATCATGCTGAAACCAATCACTTTCGAGAATGAATTTATGATCGGACAAAATTGAGAACGTCAAATTCTCTTTGCCCAGGGTTCATTGCATTCACCCTACTTAAAGGGAGGGGAAGTTGTTGACACCCAATTTTTTCCCTCCACATTTGTAATTAATTTCGAGCTTCTATCCTCTTTAAACAATTTTGAAATAATTAAAAGATTTTTAGATTTTCAAATTAATCGGAGGTTAATTTAGTAATTATAATTGAAATATGTATACTCTATATTTAATTATATAGGAGTATATAAATTTTACTCAGAAGAATGTTTTAAAAATTTATTTTAAATGAAAACCACGTTTAAGGTCAAAAATTGCTACATTTTCCTCTAATTGATTTAAAATCAAGAAATAATCATGTGATTAATTTTGCGATTTTGAATGGATTATATATATTTTATGAAATAATTATTCTTAATTATAAAGCTAGAAGCTCATTTAATTAATAATAAAAGTAATTCGTTCCATTTTTATTCCGGCCTAAACTCTTTAATGCAATCGATTTGGCCATATTTTTAAACAATTTGGTTAGCTCTTTAACTCAAATTGACACATTTTGCAATGTGGCCAAATCCTTAATTTATTTTGTTCTTTTCCATTCCAGTCACCCTCAGCCCATAACAATTCCCCACTGACCCGGCGCATTCCCTTTATTTCCTCCATCAGCAACATATACTTACAACACATACCCACACTTAATTATATTACTACCTCAACCCACACTCACCCGTTGTCACGACCCGATTTCTCGATCATGATGGCACCTACAACGCCCGGTAGGTGAACCAATCCCTGTAGCCCAGAACAGTTGGTAATGGGCTACTATCTAACAAATAAGAGAACAAGATGAATAAAATAGATAACAGGTATATACATATGCGGAAACTAAACCAAACCCCAAGACCTGGTATCATAGTACAGAGCCAAACTATATACATGGAGTGCAAATAAACCAAAACTATATATACAGATGTCTCTGAATGGTAATAGAGTACATGAAGCAAAAGATAAACTAAAGCTAAGCTCCGATCGCCAAGAGCTCACCCTCAGCCTGAAGTAGTCTTCAACAAATCTCCAAGCACGAATCACAGCGGTCTAACGGCGATAGCCCACGCTAGGATCTGCACCCAAAGATGCAAGGGGTAGGGGTGAGCACCAAATGCGAAGCATAAGGTACCCAGTAGGTATCATAGGCCGACTGGGCACATATAAGATAAAAGCGCAGTAATAGACAGAATAGAAGCAAGTAGTCACAGAAATCAACGAAAGGTACACAGGAACTAGCCCAGAGGGAAAACAACAGAACCACATGTGAGGCTAGTAAGCAGAATATACACCCCATAGGCACAGGTGAAAGTAAGAAACAACGCACCTGGGATCCTTGCAATAACAGTGTATATAAAATACGTTTATAAAATGGACGGTATACCGGTAACCTCAAGTGTGAGAAGAAGAGAGAAAGAGTAATAATAGGCATGCTCAGAGACATGAATCAAACTCAACTAATCATACCAACCTCATACTTATCCATAATAGATAACAATTCTGTAAGTAAAAAGCAAAAGTCTACCTACAGTCCCTCGGCCGCCCATACAACCGAGGAACACAAACAAGTGAAAACAAACCCTCCGGCACCCCATACTACACGGGGAGCGTACAATCAGCAAACAGGCAAACAAGGGTGGAACCTCGAACCGGAGGAGTATGATGCATGAAGATCTCAAGTGCCATAGTATCTCTGTATGTACCTCCTCCGGCGCCGATCCGGCCCAGCAGGTAGGTTCCATGGAAGGACACTGCCCGTATACCTCTACTCCCCGTATACCCCTCTTCCGGCACACGCAGCCCGTAGCCCCTGGCCCGGATAGCAAGGTCCATGGAGGTCCCAGACCCCATACTAAAACTCAGTATCAGAACATTTATCAAGATAGAGACCCAGTCTCGATATCAAGATAGAGACCCAGTCTCGAATATGCATGCCCAGACCCTGTCCAGGACTAAAAATAGTAGAAAAATATCTCAAAAACCCCTCCAAGGGTGCCCGGGCGTAGCCAGGTCTAAACAATAAAAAGTCATCTCAGGTGCTCGGTCCAACCGAGACTAAAAATCATCTCAAGTAACAAGAAAACTCAACTAGCACCCCGGCCCTGCCGAGTCTAGCGATAATCATAAAACTGATGATTTTAAACATAATTTTACTTTCTTGCCCAAAAATCTTCCACAAGTGAAATCAACCATTTCCAAATCATTTCCATCAAAAACGGGCCCCCCGGGCCATGCAAGGTTTAGAAAACAGTGCCAGTGGGCCCGAAGCCAAAACCACTGTAAAACATGGATAAAACCTCTTTATATGCATGGAAATGGTATGATCACACACAATAGCTGCCCCGCAGCTCACAATCAACCTATCGACCCTGCACAGGCCCACAGCTAATCAGCAAGCATAACCAGCCTAGAAGGATAATTCTATGCCCGGGACTCGCGGACATTTCCAAAATCCCACCTTCTATGTTCCAGAGTCAACAAGGCCTCACAGGACCACAAGGGTAAATAAAATATACCGGCAAATACTACAAACAACGGAGGAACAAAAGTAGGCGGTTATGAATAAAGCGGTCAAGGTCTGTGGTACCAACCTAATAAACCAACCCAAGGATGCCCATTAATACACTTTTATTTTATATATATGGAGTCTAGGGAAATTAAACCGTAACCTACCTGTCGTCCGACGACAAGCTGCTGGAACAACGATGTCCAAGCTCGAACCACTCCGAGAAAATCCAAAACTAAATCAGAATCGGATTCGGATTTGGGACGGAATAACTTGACGTAGATAATTAATTCCCCTTTTAATTCCACGTGCAGATATGCACCTCTCTGCCTAAATATCTATATACTGTATAGATATGTAGAGCAAAGGAATTGAATTGCTGAAGTTTATCTATATTAATGATAATTCTACTGTTTAAGAACAATTGGCAAATATGCTGCCAACTCCAAATGCCACCACATGCTGCCTAATTTGTTGCACAATGCCTCCACTTCCACGTGGAAGTGGAGGTGGCAACCAATTCGCCCCGCTAAGTATATACTCGGGTATTGCATAAATTCGTGATAAAATAAATATAATATTTTAAATATACCATAATTCATAGAAAATCATTTCCAATAAAACCTACTAGATTATAATAATAACTTTCAACATAGCTAAATTTACTATCTCCGTTAAAATATTATGGAGTATAAAAACCTTATAAAATAAATACATATATACTTATAATGTATCAAATATATTTTCCATAAACCTTTAAAATATTTGAAAAGGCAATAATAATATAATTTTTACCAAATTCAACTTTTAAATAAATATTTCAAATACACGCACGATGCTAATAAAGTTCTTAAGTTTAGGCTCGTAATTCGCCTACGCACGATTTCGATATTCAAGAATTCTCTCGGGATCCTCCCTTATATTTTATCACTGTTTCGGAACTGAAATGGCATTTTAAAACGTGAAATTGAAGCTTAAATTGGGTTAAACCCGACCCGATTCGCGACCCGGTTCGCAACCCGTTTTCTGCCAGACAGTCCGCGGTAAAACAGTCATAACTCTTTACTCCGAGATCAGTTGGTCGTGAGGTTTTGTGCGTTGGAAACTAGACTCGTAGACCTTCGATTTGGTATCTCGGGAGACTTCTAACTCTTTATATATTGGGAGAAAAGTCCCGAGACATTTGACCCAAAGTTCAGAAAATTAGTTAAAGGTCTTACGATATCTTTTGTCGATTTGCTTGACTTCAAAACTTAAACGTGGAAATGACCGGAAGGGTCATTACAATGTATTTATTTTATAAGGTTTTTATACACCGTAATATTTTAACGGAGATAGTAAATTTAGTTATATTTAAATTTATTATTATAATATAGTAGGTTTTATTCGAAATAATTTTCTAATAATTATGGTATATTCAAAAGTTATATTCATTTTACCACGAATTTATGCAATACCCGAATATATAAATAACGAGATAAGAACTTCTTTTTGGCCTTGCCACCTCCACTCCACGTGTAGGTGGAGGGAGTGGCCAGCAAATGTTGCTAAAGGTTGGTAGTAATGTGTATATATATAGAAAACATTTCCACGTATACATATGTTACTGCCCCTTTACTACAAACCTTCATTTTCTCTTCTATCCAAATATTAGCATATGCGAGCAGATGGATGAAGGAATATTTGGTGGAGAATACATTAATGTTCTTATTTTGCTCTTATATTGAGCACCGAAAAGAGAAATCAATTATCTACGTCAAGTTATTCCATACCAAATCCGATTCCGATTTAGTTTTGGATTTTCTTGGAGTGGTTCGAGCTTGGACATCGTTGTTCTAGAAGCTTGTCGTCGGACGACAGGTAGGTTACGATTTATTTTCCCTAGACTCCGCATATATAGAATAAAATTGTATTAATGGGCATCCTTGGGTTTGGATTATTAGGTTGGCACCACAGACCTTGACCGCTTTATTCATGTCCGCCTACTTCTGTTCCTCCGTTGCTTGTAGTATTTGCCGTTATATTTTATTTACCCTTGTGGTCCTGTGAGGCCTTGTTGACTCTGGAACATAGAAGGTGGGATTTTGGGAATGTCCGCGAGTCCCGGGCATAGAATTATCCTTCTAGGCTGGTTATGCTTGCTGAGTAGCTGTGGGCCTGTGCAGGGTCGATAGGTTGATTGTGAGCTGCTGGGCAGCTATTGTGTTGATCATACCATTTCCATGCATTTAAAGAGGTTTTATCCATGTTTTACTACGGTTTGGCTTCGGGCCTACTGGCACTATTTTCTAAACCTTGCATGGCCCGGGGGGCCCATTTTTTATGGAAATAATTTGGAAATGGTTTGATTTAACTTGTGAATATTTCTGGATAAAGGGAAGTAAAATTATGTTTAAAATCATCAGTTTTATGATTATCGCTAGACTCGGCAGGGCCGGGGTGCTAGTTGAGTTTTCTTGTTACTTGAGATGATTTTTAGCCTCGGTCGGACCGAGCACCTGAGATGACTTTTTACTGTTTAGACCCGGTTACGCCCGGGCACCCTTGGAGGGGTTTTGAGACATTTTCCTACTACTTTAGTCCTGGACAGGGTCTGGGCATTGCATATTCGAGACTGGGTCTCCATCCTGATACCGGACTTGCTTCCGGACGACATGTCTGATACTGAGTTTTAGTATGGGGTCTGGGACCTCCATGGACCTTTGCCATCCGGGCCAGGGGCTACGGGCTGCGTGTGCCGGAGGAGGGGTATACGGTGAGTAAGTATACGGGCAGGTCCCCATGGACCTACCTGCTGGCCGGATCGGCGCCGGAGGAGGTACATACAGACTATACCATGGCACTTGAGATCTTCATGCATCATATCACTTCATGGTTCGAGTCCACCCTTGTCTGTATTTGCTGATTGTACGCTCCGGTATATGGATGCCGAGAGGTTTGTTTTTCACCTTCCGTTTGTGTTCCTCGGTTGTATGGAGCGGATCGAGGGACTGTAGGTAGACTTTTGCTTTTTACTTACAGAATTGTTCTCTATTACGGATAAGTATGATATTGGTATGACTAGTTGAGTTTGATTCATGTCTCTGAGCATGCCTATTATTACTCTTTCTCTCTTCTTCTTACACTTGAGGTTACCGGTATACCGTCCATTTCGTAAACTTATTTTGTATACACTGTTGTTGCAAGGACCCCATGTGTGTTGTTTCTTACTTTCACCTGTGCCTATGGTGTGTATATTCTGCTTACTAGCCTCACATGTGGTTCTGTTATTTCCCCTCTGGGCTAGTTCCTGTGTACCTTTCATTGATTTCTGTGACTACTTGCTTCTATTCTGTCTATTACTACGCTTTTATCTTATATGTGCCCAGTCGGCCTATGATACCTACTGGGTACCTTATGCTTCGCATTTGGTGCTCACCCCTACCCCCTGCATCTTTGGGTGCAGATCCTAGCGTGGGCCATCGCCGTTAGATCGCTGTGATTCGTGCTTGGAGATCTGTTGGGGACTACTTCAGGCTGAGGGTGAGCTCTTGGCGATCGGAGCTTAGCTTTAGTTTATCTTTTGCTTCATGTACTCTATTACCATTCAGAGACATCTGTATATATTCTTTTGGATAGTTTGCACTCCATGTATGTAGTTTTGGCTCTATACTATGATACCAGGTCTTGGGGTTTGGTTTAGTTTCCGCATATGTATATATTTATATTCCTTTTATCTGTTCTCTTCGTCTTGTTCTCTTATTTGTTAGATAGTAGCCCATTACTAACTGTTCTGGAGCTACGGGGATTGGTTCACCTATCGGGGGTTGTAGGTGCCATCATGACCGAGAAATTGGGTCGTGACAACTTGGTATCAGAGCTTTAGGTTCACCGGTGTCATCGGTATAGGAGCCAATGTCTAGTAGAGTCCTGCGGATCGGGGCAGAGACGTCCGTACTCAATCTTTGGGAGGCTACATTGGTATTTTAGGAAATTTGACTCTTTCCTTGCTTCTGTGTCGTGCGTGGAACCCTTGAAGTTTCTGGAAATCTCATTTGTTCTACTTCATTCTTCCGCAGATGGTTCGTACGAGATCATCGGCATCACGCGAAGATGAGCCTTCCACTCCAGCTAAGGGTCGAGGACGCCCTCGATCAGTGGCACTTGCTATAGCTGCTAGGGTGGAGGTAGAGCCCGAGCAGCATGTGGTTCAGGGGGCAGCCCAGGTACTACACGCTTCAGCACCAGCTCCAGTACCAGCTCCAGTGCCCACTTATGTGCCAGCTCCAGCCGCAGCTCAGTCTCCAGATATTCAGGGATTACTATTACAGCTTTTGGGTATGATTGGAGAGCGGCCTTCTGAGGTAGCACAGACATCTGCTCAGGGGGCAGCCCTAGGTGCACAGAGCTCAGGAGCGCAGCCGGCTACTATGGCACCCCATGCGGAGGTCGTTCCGGTTCCATCTGTTGCACATCCTCTTGCTCCTCGCCCAGTTATGTCAGAGTCAGAGTAGAAGGCGTTGGGTAGGTTTTTGAGGTTAGCACCTCCGAGGTTTGTTGGTACTTCTAGACAGGATCCACATGACTTTATTACTACCTGTGAGGAGATGTTGCATCATTTGGGTTTGTTGGAGACTCACGGGGTTGGTTATACTACCTATCAGTTGGAGGGCCCAGCGACGTTATGGTGGAGGGCCCAGGTTGCTTGTAGACCACCGTTGTCACCTCCTTTGACCTGGTCTGAGTTTTATGAGGCCTTTATGGCCAAGTTCCTACCCCAGAGTGATCGGGAGCGTCACAAGGAGCAGTTCACTCACCTTGTGCAGGGATCTATGACTATCTCGGAGTATGAGACCCGCTTTCATCAGCTAGCACCGTTCAGAGCTATGATCATTCCTACCGAGGCTTATAAGATTCGCAGATTTGTATGGGGTTTGAGGCCAGAGATCAGGCAGCCAACTGAGATATTGATTGCCAGTGGTCGGTCATTCCAGGCTATTGTAGACTATGCCCGCACTGTGGAGGACCTATAGCGACATGATCAGGGGTCCAGAGATAAGAGGCCTCGACATCAGGGTGTCTATAGTGGTTCCAGATATGGCGGTAGAGGTCCTGGCCAGTGGAGTCGGAGTTATCAGCCACAGCAGTACCAGGGTCAGTCCAGCCGACCGGTTCAGGCTTCCCTTAAGACTTTTGGTAGTACCCAGTTCGAACAGGGTCAGAGCAGCCATCAGGGCTATGGCGGCCAGTCTTCGAGGGGTATAGTTTCTGGGGCATCAGGCCGTGGTGGTCATACGGGATTCGCTGGTTCATCTCAACTGAGTAGGCCGTCAGGGGCTTGTTTTACTTGTGGTGCGATGGGTCATTTTGCTAGAGATTGCCCTCAGCAGGGTACAGTTTAGTTGGCCGAGCCTTTACGAGCAGTTCAGCCTACGGCTAGAGGGGGTGGTCGTCAGAGTAGAGGTAGTGCTTCGCGTGGCAGAGCAGGTGGTAGGGATGGCGGTCGGGCAGGTGGAGGTCGTCGTCAGTTTTACGCGGTCCCTAGGAGACCAGAGGCAGAGGCCTCAGATGCTGTGATTACAGGTATGATTTTTGTGTGCCATCAGTCTGCTATGGCTTTATTTGATCCTGGATCCACTTGTTCATATGTATCTGCCTACTTTGTGCCTTGTTTGGGGTTGGCTAGTGAGCCATTATCTGTTCTGTTTCTGTTCGACCCCAGTAGGAGATTCTTTAGTAGTGGATGATTGTGAGATCCTGTGAGATCCTGTGTGTTATCTATTGGTGATTCAGAGACTTGGGGAGACTTGATGATTCTTGATATGCTAGATTTTGATGTGATACTGGGCATGGACTGGTTATCCCCTCACCGTATGGTTTTGGATTGTTATGCCAAGACCATTACCATAGCTGTGCCCGGTGTATCCCCGGTTGTGTGGCAGGGTTCTGTTAGCCATACACCATCTGGGATCATCTCTTGTCTTCGAGCTAGGAAGTTGATTGCCCGTGGGTGTTTAGTTTATCTAGCATATGTCCGAGATGTTAGTGCTGACCCACTTCTCCTGAGTCTGTTCCTGTGGTTAGAGACTTCCTCGATGTGTTTCCTACCGACCTGCCAGGCCTTCCACCTGAGAG